>CAUYON010170781.1:0-27309 GCA_963573935.1 Arctocebus calabarensis
AGTTGCAGGTTCAAACCCAGCCCTGGCCAAAAACTGCAAAAAAAAAAAATCATTTTCAAACTTTATAAACTCTCTTTAAAACACATTTCAAGAGAAAAACTATAAATGTATATAACAAAACTCCCAGCTACAAATAAAGCAATTACGCTACTTAAGTTTCTAAAAAGAGCTTAAAGTGTTTGTAAAGTTATCTCATCAAAAAGAGCTGAGCAGATTTGTTTATTTTTCAGAATGGTGCCTTCAGAGAGCCTCCAAATAACTACGGTGCTTCCAAATGGTCCAGCCAAGGAGGCAAAGAAAATAAATGAGGAAATTTCTTGTGGCTCTATTTCTTGTCCTCATTAGTCAGAGTTTCTCTTGTAGGGAGTAAACTGTCCATTTAGTCAGAGTTCTCCGAAGAGATGCATATACTTAGGGACCTATTTTAAGAAATCATCTCATGAGATTGCAGAGGCTGGCAAGTCAAAAATCTGTGGAATAAGCTAGCGGGTAGCTCAAGCCTGAAGGCTTGCGTACTGGAAGGATCCGTTCTTGCTTGACAGAGGTCAGTCTTTATTGCATTAAGGCTTTCCACTGCCTGGATGGGATCCATCCAGTTACAGATGGCAATTTAATTTATTCAGCCTACCAATTTAATGTGAATCTCATTCATAGCACTGTCACGGAAATATCTAGAATAATGTTTGACCAAATATTTGAGCCCAACCAAACTGACAAGGAAAATGAATCATTATGATCTCTCACACTACTGGGCTGTTTTATACCAGCAGACACTATAAAGCACAAGCTGAACGCTGCGAGGAATCCCAGCACTGAAGTAGTGGGCAGAGCCAGAAGCCTCAGGCTGAGGCCTCTAGTGGAGATTGACCTGTGCAAATCCACACAAGCTAGTGGAAAAGGCAGCACACACCACAGACCACCCTGGTTTTTACGTCGTGTGCATCCAGGTGAGAACCACGTTTATTGTAAAACAGTAATTACAATGGTAAACTTTCAGTGGACACAGGATTATAAGAAGCACCTTGAAAGCTAGTAAAAGGAAACCAGGTTAAGAATAGAAAAGATTCAGTGATGAACGTGCCACTTCATTCTCATTTGGACTCTTTGACACAGTATAGCTGATTAATTGCCAGCTGAGGGAAAGATTTAGTGGTAGAAATCAGCATTAAGTTTGGCTCCCACCTCCTCCCCCGACTCTAGTAATACCACAACATTCTTGTAAATGCACTCTTGGATATTATAGCAAAATTAGAATGTCTTGGGCATATTTTATATGAGGTGATGCTACTAAAATAATTTTTTAAACAAACCCTTTTTTTATAGTTTGATGTTAAGATGAATAAAAAAATATGATGGTTATATGACAATGAAATAGAGTATGTGGTTATTTCTGAACTATGACTTTGGTATGCTAATGCCCAACATAGAATTTGGAAACACTTGTATCTGTTAAACCATGCATTATTTATTTGTTTGTTTTATTTTATTTTTTGCAGGCCTTAAAAATAGTAAACAATGCTTGGGCAGAAGCTATTTTTCTGTTTTGAATATAAATAAGAGAAGAAGCATTTCGAGAGTTGGAAAATACAAAGCTACAAAAAAGTCCTCCATTGTTCTTTCTAGGTATTTAAGTACAAATATGACAAAGTCCGTAGACTTCCCTAAGAGTGATTGCTAAAGAAGCTGAGGCTTTCTGAGTCTCTGAGTGCTTCTATTTAATCTTAGACCCAACAAAGTCAAGGCTCAAATTCCAACTCTCTGCCCATTCCTATTATTGTGTGCCGATGGTGAATAGTAGACCTGTGGAAAGTATTCAGCTGCCGCTAGGTAAACAGAGGTAGTCATGAGTTCAATTCATCTACTGATAAGAGAAAAATTACTTTTTTAAAACTAATTAAATTGTGTGTCCAATCAAAAGGGAAAAGTATTTATAGAATACTCCTAGATCATATACTTCCAGAATATAGAATGAATTAAATTTTGTGTATATAATTATTATATATTATTTTATGCAATAAAATACATTTTATGCAAATAATACATTTTATTTATACAGGGGATGTAAAAAAGGTATACATATTTTAAAAAAGGAAAAGGCTGTATTAAATTTATAATACTCAAGTCATATTTGACTTCTGCAATTACAAGAGGTATTGAACGTGATGTGTACTCATCTTTCGATATTAGTATACCTTGAGTATTACAATTTTTTTTTTTTTGAGGCAGAGCCTCAAGCTGTCACCCTGGATAGAGTGCCATGGCATCACAGCTCATAGCAACCTCTAATTCCTGGGCTCAAGTGAGTCTCTCGCCTCTGCCTCCCAAGTAGCTGGGACTACAGGCGCCCTCCACAACGCCCGGCCATTTTTTTTTTTTTTTTGGTTGCAGCTGTCATTGTTGTTTGGCGGGTCCGGGCTGGATTCGAACCCGCCAGCTCAGGTGTACGTGGCTGGCGCCTTAGCCCGTTGAGCCACAGGCACCGAGCCGAGTATTACAATTTTAATACACTTTTTCCTTTCTTAAAATGTGTTTATTTTTTGCCATGCTCTGTATACAACATAAATTACATTTATGTTTAAAATTAAATGATACTTAATCATATCAGGGAAAGAATAAAAGTTTTAGAGGTGCTTAGTAACTAATATGTACTAGGTTTTGTGCACCATGAAATTTGGTCCTCTTCCATATTGCAATTCAAAAATAGGAAAGGAGCTGAAGGAATTACCCCAGTTTGCTGTTACTCTCATGATCCAGCCTCATAGCAGTGCCAGCAGCAATACCACAGTACTGCACAGTGCTAGCTACTGATGGTAAAGGTTGGAATAATATCTATGAAAACTTTTCCTTCTCTTTCTAGTTATTGAAATTAAAAGGAAAAAAAAAGGCAAAGTAAGGGCCTGCTTGTTGTTCAGCATGAGTGAAATGGGTTAAGACTTGATTCTTAGGTATAACTGCCAGGTAAAATACAAGTTGACTAATTGTATTTTAATTTCAGACAAAAAGAAACTTTTTTACTAGTTTATTGTTCAACAAATTATGCAATGATACCTGTTAAAAGTGCAATAAAGAAAGACTTCATTCAGAACCATCACTATAGATATAGGAACCACTGCAAAGGGGTCTTGCAGCTAGGGAGGGAGGCTGGTCCAGCTGTGAATGCAGTGTGTGCAGTGGTGATTTATAAGCAAAGAGAAGTGCGGGGGTTAGTGAGTGGGGAAAGACTAAGAGGAAACATCAGGGGAAAGGGGATTCTGGCTTACTTGATCTGACAGGATTCTTCCTGAAGGCGGAGTAATGTGATCAGCTATCACCTGGGGAGAGCAGAAGATGAGGAGCCTGATCAGATATCAAGGAAGATCAGATATCAAAGATGGAGGAGTTCTTGCTAAACTGACTTAGCAGAGTCACTTGCTAAAACCAGATTATACAAGGAAGTGCATAGATGGCTCTAACAGAAGATTCAAAAGCCTGACCAAAGTTTGACAAGGCGAAGAATCTTTGTATGTTAGGTAGAATGCTAGAAATCCAGCTCTCCTATGGAAAAAGGATAAAGGGAGGTCCCCAGGACCCCATCTCACCCCAGGACCCCATCTCACCTCAATCCTGTAAGGGATTGCTTATACCTGGGGAGGAGGGAACACCTTATTAATCCACCCGTTGGAATTTAGGATGCCAAAGGCAAGAGGATGTAGAAGAGTTTCTAGCCCAAGGTTCTAGCAACAGGTACAATAGTCTTAAAGGTGACCTAGAACAGTCTTAAGGGTAAGTATCATGTCATTAGCTTAAATCTACTTTGCAACCACACCCACCTATGGGCTTTCAGACAAGGTTATCAGAGGTCCATAAGGACAGAAAGACCTTGCTTTCAAGGAGAACTCTGAACTGCAACGGGGTGGGGGTGGGAGTGTGTGAGTGGGGGAGGGTCCCCAACCCAGGCAGCATGAAACAGAACACCCAGCCATAACCAAGACTTTTCCTGTCAAGATAATGGAGTCCTGTTCCTTATCTGTGGTGAATGAATCTTGCTCTATAAACCTATATCCTGCCCTTATTCTGAAAACCTATCTTTCTCTTCTTCAATTTACTTTGTTTCACAGTTGCTTTACTTTGGTGCATCTGGTCATTCTTCAGCCAAGAGTACTCCAAGAACTGAGGATGCAGACAGCTGCCTGAAACCCCCACATTTTAGGAGACAGGCAGCCTCTTTGAAACCCAACGAGTATGTCCCGAATATTTTATGGAAGATACTATACAAAAAATTATTTGTTGCTTATCTAAAATGTAAATATAACATTAGTTATATTGTATTTTTACTTGCAAAATTTGGCAACACTATCCACAGGAAGCATTCCTGTACTTTTTCACCAACGCTCAATCAAGGTTTAATTTTTTTAAATTTTCAAAACAAAGCAAAGCTGAAGATAAAAGAATTTCTCTAAGCACTAGCCAAGCACTGTCAGGAAATTGGGTCTGATGGTTTTTCCACTCTGACTTTGGCAAACAGAGTGGAAAAACAAATTTAGAGAACAAAAGGCCATCAACCTCAGGAATAGGAAACAGTTGGTCTTTCAGATCACCATTTACTGGAATCATCTGGAGTCCCCATCACTAGTCAGGACCTAAATAATATTAAAATGGAAAAACTGAACTGCAAACAAACATTACATTTACATTAGGGAAGGATTTAAAAGAGGAACTGAAATGAACATATTCTTGCACTTGGAAAAATAATCTGAAATATAGTTCATCGTCAATTTTTCTTCAAAAATAATAGGTGAGAATGAAACTTTTTGACAACTGTGAGGTGTTAACTTCCTGTGGTTTTCTTTTCTTTTCTTTTTTTCCTCTATATGAGATAGATTCTCACTCTGTTGCTCAGGCTAGAGTGCTGTGGCATCCTAACTTTCAGCAACCTCAAACTCCTGGGCTCAAGTGATCCTCCTGCCTCAGCCTCCCAAGTAGGTGGAATTACAGGTGGCCGCCAAAATTCCTGGCTAATTTTTTTTAATTTTAATAGAGATGGAGGTTTCACTCTTGTGCAGGCTGCTCTTGAACTCCTGAGCTCAAGCAATCCTTTTGCCTGGGTCTCCCAGAATGCTAGGATTATAGGCATGAGGCACCATGCTCAGCCTGTTACTATGGTTTTAGTTTGTATTTCTCTGATGATTAGTGATGTTGAACAGCTTTTTCTATACCTGATGCTCATTTGTAAGCCTTCTTTTGAGAAAGGTCTATTCAGGCCCTTTGCTCATTTTTAAATCAGATTGTTTGTTTACCACCTCTTGAATTGTTTGGATTTCTTATCTGTTTTTGATATTAACCCCTTATTGGATGGATGGTGTAGGAGCTAAGTGAAAACTTTCTCTTTGGCTTATGGAACCAGCCACTTACACTGACACTGGTGGGTTTGAACCCAGTGGAGCCAGCTAAACAACAATGACAACTATAGCTAAAAATAGCCAGGCATTGTGATGGGTGCCTGTAGTCCTAGCTCCTTGGGAGGCTAGGCAAGAGAATCGCTTAAGCCCAAAAGTTTGAGGTTGCTTTTAGCTGTAACGCCATAGCACTCTACTGAGGGTGACATAGTGAGATTCTGTCTCAAAAAAAAAAAGAAAGAAAGCTTTCTCTTTGCCCTCTAAATCTTTGCTGGAAATCAATTGATGAAAGGAATATTGATAGAAGAAATGGTAGACAATTTTTTTAAATTGAGAGAGTCTCATTTTGTTGCTCTCTGTAGAGCGCAATGGTGTCATAGCTCACAGCAAACTCAAACTTTTGGGCTCAAGTGATTCTCTTGTGTCAGCCTCTCAAGAAGCTGGGACTACAGGCACCCGCCACAATACCTCACTAGTTTTGGTTGTTGTTGTTGTTGCTTGTCTGTTTAGCAGGCCCAGCCTGGGTTCAAACCCATCAGCCCTGGTGCATGTGGCCAGTGCCCAAACCACTGAGCTCTGGGCACTGAGCCCAGACAAATTTATTAACATGAATAAGGAGAATCACAGAGTGATTACCCTACTGCACCATGGGTGTATAGATCCTCCTTCTTAGGGCAAACAGAGATGGAAGATTATGAATGATTTTAGGGGGGTAGTAAATACTTTTCAGGGGAATTCAATGGGCTTGACAAGAATACAATATCCTAGGACAAAGTTGGGTTCATAAAACAGATAATGGCTGTGACAAAAAAATTGGTCCAGCTGTACTGGCAGATTTCATTCTTCCTATAATGAGTTCAGTTAATGAAAACCCACAGAATGGACCCAATTATTTATTTTTCATAGACAACTAAGGGAACTTGAGAGATGAGACAAAGGATTGGGGGGGAGAGTTATCAGAGAGAAGTTGGAGCTGCTTCTTCAGCTCAGAGTGTCAAAAGGTCATATTTTGGGGTATCAGATTCTGAACCCCAGCAATGATTTACAAATAATTTCTTCCAATCTTTAGGTTGTCTCTTCAATTGTTAATTGTTTCCTTTGTTGTGTAGAAGCTCTCTAGTTTGATGTGTTAAACGAAAAACTTTAGATAAATTAAATGTAACCAAGTTTAATTTAGCAAAGTAGGACTGGTGAATTGGGAATCCCCAGAATCAGAAGTTCAGCTGCCACAGGATAGGAAAGGATTGATGAACAGGAGAGAAAAGACAAGTGAGGTACGGAAAGGGAAGAGGGCTCAGCACCTGTAGCTCAGCGGCTAGGAGGCCAGCCACATACACTGGAGCAGGCAGATTTTAACCCAGCCCAGACCTGCCAAACAACAATGACAACTATAACAAAAAAAAAAATAGCCAGGCGAGGGAGCCCCACTGAGGATGGTGGGTTCAAACCCGGCCCTGGCCAAACTGCAACAAAAAATAGCCAGACATTGTGGCGGGCGCCTGTAATCCCAGCTACTTGGGAGGCTGAGGCAAGAGAATCGCTTGAGCCCAAGAGTTGGAGGTTGCTGTGAGCTGTGATGCCACAGCACTCTACCCAGGGCGACATAATGACACTCTGTCTCAAAAAAACAAAACAACAACAACAAAAAAAACAAAAAAAGGAAAAAAAGAAAAGGGACGTGAGATGCAGAAATAGCCAGATCCTTACAGCTTGGCATTTGACTCACTTGAATATGTTTGAAAGCTGGCAGTCTGAGAGGGGTTGAAGTCAGGCTTCTGTGTGTAACTTGCTGAGACAGGGGTACATGTTACAACAGTAGGTTACATCTGTTTACCAACTGCTGCATCTGCTCCTTTTTTTGTCTTCAGCAGCAGAAAGATGAAAACCTCTGAGGGGCCAGATTCTAAGTCCAGGACTTGCTGCCCGCCCCCCACCCCCATTTTCTTGGAGACAGGATTGTTGTAAGAGATGCAATTCTGACCTCAAGATATGGCTGAAGCCTGTTCTCTTGTTTACTTGGGATCTCTGTGAAAGAAGATTCTCAAAAACAATTTTGAAAGAGAAAGATTTATATCTCCTTTCCATCTGTTCACCTCTTCAGAAGTGGTGCAAAACAGAACTCCCACAAGGTGCTGGTTCGCAAGAGAACGAATGTACAGGATTGATCTTTAACTGTTACTAGGACATTGCAGAATTCGGTGTTCTCCTATTACTTTTACAAGGCTACCCATTTGAGTTTTCTTCCAAAGGTTTTACGGTTTCAGGTCTTATGTTTAAGACCTACTTTAGGGCTCACACCCTGTAGCTCAAGTGGCTAAGGTGCCAGCCACATACACCATAGCTGGCGGGTTCGAATCCGGCAGGGGCCTGCCAAACAAGGGCAACTACAACCAAAGAATAGCCAGGCGTTGTGGCAGGTGCCTGTAGTGCCAGCTACTCAGGAGGTTGAGGCAAGAGAATCTCCTGGGCCCAGGAATTGGAGGTTGCTGTGAGATGTGATGCCACGGCTCTCACGGCACTCTACTCAAGGTGATAGCTTGAGACTTTGTCTCAAAAACAAAAACAAAAAAAGAAAAGACAAAAAGACCCACTTTAGGTTGATTTTTGTATATGGACTGAGAGAAGAGTCTAATTTCAATCTTTTGCATGTGCATATACAGTTTTCCCAACACCATTTGTTGAGGCAGTACTTTTACCATTGTATAATACAGGAATGGATTATTCAGGAATGTGTTATAAGTGTACCATGGAGTATAATTCAGCCATATAGAAGCGGAGGTTTTGTGTCTTTTGTTTCTACTTGGATGGATCTGGTGAACAGTCTCTTAAGTATCACAAAAATGCAAAACGAGCATCACATGTACTTAATATTAATTTGAAGTTTATAGATTAACAGCAATTTGCTTACATGAGAGAAAAATCTCAATTAAATTCAAGAAGGTGGGGGTAGGGGTGGACCAGTTCTTACCCAGAGGGAACAATGTGCAAATGTATGACACACTTCTTGGGTAAATGAACCAACACAACTTAGAGTTGACTTTACAAAAGCAAACAATGTAATCTATTTGTATATACCCTCATATTAATCAGAAATTAAAAAAAACAGGGACTAGGGGTGGAAAATAGGAGACATTGTTCACACCTTCCACCCTAACAGAGTATAAGGTTTCAGTTAGGAGGAATAAGTTTTTGCAGTCTATTGCACAGTATAGCTACTCTAGTTGAAGTATATTATATATTTCAAAATAGCTAAAACAATGAATTTCAAATGTTCTCACCACAAAACATAAGTAGTACCTGAAGTGATAGATATGCTAATCAGCTTGATTTACTCATTCCACAATGTATATATTTATCAAAACATCACATTGTTCTCTAATTACAATTACTATTTTGCAATTAAAATTTAAAAATATAAATAATCTTAAATAGCAATTTGTCATGTGTCTCTCACCATGTGTCTTTTTAGGTTGAATATATTTAAAGTATGCTGCAAGACATTTTGATGCGTACATAGTGAAATAATTATTGTACTCAATCTAATTAACATAAGTTTCACCTCACATAGTTACCTTTTTGTTGTGTTTTTGTGTGTGGTAAGAGTACCTAAAATCTGTCCTCATCAAATTTCCAGTATGCAATTCAATATTATAAATTACAGTCCTCATGCTGTGTATTAGCTATCTGGACTTATTCATTCTATGTAACTACAACTTTGTAGCCTTTGTCCTGTCTCTCCATTTCCTTTGCCCCTGATAACCACAATTCTCCTCTGCTTCTATGTATCTCACCTTCATATATGTAGTATGTTTATATATAATTTCTTTATGCATTTATCTATCCCTTTCTTTATCCACCAATTATGTCTACATCTTGGCTATTAGAAATAATACTGTAATGAGCTCGAGACTGCAGGTGTCATTTGGGTATATACTCAGAAGAAAAACTTCTGTGTAATATGGTAGCTGTATTTTTAATTTCTTTAGGAACCTCTATACTGTTTTCCACCGTGACCGCACCAAATTTCATTCTCACCAACCATGTGCAAGAATTCTCTTTTCATTGGGTCCTCACTAATGCTTGTTATTCTTACTCTTTGAATATTTTAAAATTTCCGGGTATGGGGGATACTCATGTTTTGTTTACATACTTAGTTTTTAGCACAAAATAAGTCAAGGTTATAAGTGTGGCCCCACAGTCAGAAAGGTGCAACGTACCCCACAGGTATGAATTATCTATCCCTTCCTACACTCCAAGTTTAATTGTCATTGAGATTTACTTCCATATCTGCACTTAAGTGTTAATCAGTTCCAATTTGGTATTGAGTACATGTGTTTGTTTCTCCATTCCTGTGATGTTTCACTTAGAAGAATGGTTTCCAGTTCTATCCAACTTGTCAAAAAAGATGCTAGGTTGCCATTTTTCTTGATGGCAAAGCAGTACTCCATACTATGCGTCTACCACACGTTATTAATCCATTCACGTATTGGTAGGCCCTTGAGTTGTTTCCACATGCTTGTGCTTGTGAATTGTGTTGCACTAAACACTTGAGTGCAGGTGTCCTTTTTATAAAATAACCTTCTCTGTGGAGTACTGTCTATGAGGCTGCAAGGCCCCCATAGCCTGGGAAGACATTCAAGGAATGACATCCAACTGCTTCTCCTAGAACAACAACATTCTTTTAGAACAAGAGCATGCTTTTCTCCTCTGCCAAAAGTCATGTACCCCTGCAAACTTTCCTTTTTATCTTTTGCAGAAAAGCAGTAGCCTTTCCTCCCTAAAGTTAATTTTCACTCTATGTGCTAGATTCTTGTCAATTTCCCTCTAGTAAGCAACTCTGTTAAAGTAAGTGACCTTGTTTAGATACTACATAATAAAGCTGTTTTCATAGTTCAGAGCTGGCTGCAGTCTTAGTTCTGTCTATTGTGTGTTTTATTTCCTTATTCCCCTCCATTCTCACTCTGGTTCCCTCTGGCTCTGGTTCCCGAAACTTATCTCACTGGGGGCCATGAGGATTTCTTTCCCACAGTTTTGTTTTGTTTTTTGGTGGATTTTTATTTGTTTGTTTTTAAGGGTGGGATTACTGGATCAAATGGTAGGTCTACCTTAAGTTCTTTGAGGTATTTCCATACAGTTTCTGTAGAGATTATACTAATTTACAGCATGTAAGTGTTCTTTTCTCTCAGCATCTAAACCATCTGTAGATCATCCAACATCTGTTTTTTGGTTGTAGTTGTCATTGTTCTTTGGCATCACCATCCAACATCTGTTGTTTTGTGATTTTTGAAGTAGGCCATTGTTCTTTGGCATCAGCATCTAACATCTGTTGTTTTATGACTTTTGAAACAGGCCATTCTTTTTTGGACGGTGGGGGACAGAGCCTCAAGCTGTTGCCCTGGGTAAAGAGCTGTGGCATCACAGCTCACAGCAACCTCCAACTCCTGGGCTCCAGCAATTCTCCTGCCTCCACCTCCCAAGTAGCTGGGACTACAGGCCCCTGCCAAAATGGCTGGGTATTTTTTTGGTTGCAGCCATCATTGTTGTTTGGCGGGCTGGCCCAGATTAGAACAGGCCATCTCAGATGTATGTGGCTAGCACCTTAGCCACTTGAGCCACAGGTGCTGAGCTGTGAAACAGGCCATTCTTGTTGGAGTTAGGTGATCAGTCATTGTGGTTTTTGAGGAGACCAGAAGTAGAATTGTGGCAAGGGTCCGTAAGAAGGAGAGAAGGCCAATCCAGGGATTGGAAAGTCTTTTATTAGCAGAGAAAGTGGAGAAAAAGAGCAGAGTCTGTCCAGGAGTCAGCTCAGCTTTCACATGGTTAAAGAGACTTTTATTATCCTTTATCAGTAGGATTAGACGTGGGACAGGGTTCACAAAGGGAGTCATTTCTTCTGCAGAGGTACTAATTTTTGCACTTATGGAAAATACAAGAGTTATTTTCTTAATTGGCTGCCAGCCCAGGCCAGTGTCAAAGTTACTGTTCTGTTGCTTCACAGGAACACTGACCTTAAAGGGGGTTGGGGAGGGAGTTTACTGACATAAACAGTTTGGTTTCTGGCTTGCTTTTTGAAAGGTTACAAAGCCAAAGATGAACGATTATTCTGAGGCATAAGATGAAGGAAAATGAAGGCCTGGTTTGTGCAGTTAAAATGGTTTTATTCCACCCAAATGTGGGTGGGATAAGATTTCCAACCAGGAAGAAATCCACTCATGAGTAATGGCAAATGGGGGTATTAAGGTCAGGAAAGTGGGAGTCAGGACATTCCCTTTCCTTGGTTGGACATCTGTTGTAAGGGTAGGGGTGGCCCATTTACCTTTCCCAGTTAGGACATCTGGTGGTAGAGGGTAGAGAGTTGATTCTTTTAGGCAGGTCCATCCACCCTATATGGGTGGGGTTTGACCCTGTCACTTTTTCTCACTAGCCATTTCTCAAAATGTCTGTACTTGTGTCAGGGCCATGAGGATTTCGTTCCCACAGGTTTTTTTTTTTTTTGGTTTTTTTTGAGACAAAGTCTCACTATGTCACCCTAGGTAGTGCTGTGACATCACAGCTCACGGCAACTTCTAACTCTTGGGTTCAAGCGATTCTCTTGCCTGAGACTCCCAAGTCTCTGGGACTACATTTGCCCAGCAATTGGGCAAAATTGCCCCTGGCTATTTTTTGGTTGTAGTTGTCATTGTTCTTTGGCAGGCCCAGGGGTTAGAACCTGCCAGCTCCGGTATATGTGGCTGGTGCCCTAGCCGCTGAGCTACAGACACTGAGCCACTTTCCCATGGTTTTGATTGCCATTTCCTTGATGGTTAGAGATGTTGATCATGTTTTCCATAAGTTTCTTAGCCATTAATATGTCTTCATTTATCATGTCTGTAATGCTGGCACTCTGGGAGGCAGAGGCTGGTGGATTGCTTGAGCTCAGGAGTTTGAGAACAGCTTGAGCAAGAGTGATACCCTGTATCTACTAAAAAGAGAAAAACTAGTTGGGTCTTGTGACTGACAATAGTTAGTCCCAGCTACTCCAGCTACTTGGGAGTCTGAGGCAAGAGAATTGCCTGAGCCTAGGAGTTTGAGGTTGCTGTGAGCTATGATGTCATGGCTCTGTAACTTGGGGCAACGGGATGAGACTCTGTCTCATATATCTTTATTTGAAAAGTTTCTGCTCATGTCATCGGCAAAAAGACAACTCCATTAAAAAGTGGACAAAAGACACATTATTTCTATTTTTCATGTTCTTATGCATTACACTCTTGCTCATGAGTATTAGTGAGGGCTCTGCTGCCTCATCTGGGTGCTTTGGAACAAATCCACTTCCTCTCTGTGTAGTGCCCAGCTCTGCTAGCGCCATTGTCATTCAGAGAGGCACATTCTCCCGCCCCTCTGATGGGAAACCTGAAGTACAAGAAGAAGAGCAGGTGGCCACTGGACATTTCTTCAATGGCAGAGAGAACAAAGATGAGAAGATCAGGAAACTCAGACTAATTTAGCCTCTAAATATGTGTTACATATATCATCTCTTTAATACTGGTAATTACTTTACTAGGTATCTCTTTTAAAGACAAGGAAGTAAAACTAAGTCTCATACCTAGATCCATGAGACTACAGGGCCTGGACTATTTCTACTCTCTTCACTTTGGGAAATGGGAGAGTGAAGAAATGCTGCTCCGTTACATGAGATTTTGTTGTTCATAAGCCCTGATTTTCTACTGGCTTATATACGTATCGCTGATGAGTTTGTTAGCTTTTCTTAGCAGGAAAAACAATAGATCAGCTATAGGAAGGAACCATGCGGAATTCCAAAATACAGCTGTCTTGCATGGAAGGGGTCTGACACCTGTTTTCTCTACACAGTTTTAGCAATATTCTGCTTCCTTAAATAACTGAAGACCTTAGTGATTATACTAAGCCCTGTTTCATTACAGTCTTCCTACTTGCCTGTTTGTTCTAGTTCCAAAACTTCAGTGCTCATCAGCTGAGTTTAAATGAGCTGATAGACATTTAGTATTTAGATTATACTTTTCTTCTCTTTACTCATTGAAATTACTATGACATGATTTGCTAACTGTTGAAATTACTATGACATGATTTGCTAACTGTTGAAACATGCTAAACATTAATCATATAATATTTTACATTTCTTTAAGTGAGGAGCAATTCCTTTACACTGTGGCCACTACATGTTCCTTCTAATGACATCCTGTACATTTTCAAGGCAGCAATATTCCATTGGACAGAGTTTTCTGACAAACTTTTTTTATAATCTAGGAAAATGCTCTCTTAAAGTGGCATCAAGACAATCATCAAGAGTGACAAATGCCTCTCCAGATAGTTGTCACTGAGCTGCTAGTAGCTGACCCTTCAGCTTCTATAATCACTTTCTCACCTCAATTCAACAGCTCTGAAGGCCAGTAAACTTTATATTCATAGCATCATTACTGTTGATTGCCACCATTATTCTTGGATTTGGCTCTTATCAAATGAGAAACAGATACAGGCTGTGAATAATAACTGCTGTAATCTGAATGTCAAGTCATTCAACACCAGGAGAATATGTATTCTGAGGCATTCACAAGTGAGGTACCAAATTATACCTGTTATAGTGTAATTTCTGGGACTATATATATACTTTTTTCAAAAAGTTGGGTTTATTTGTTTTTTTAAATTGAATTATAGCTGTATACATTAGTGCAATCATGAGGTACAGTGTGCGGGCTTCATATACAATCTGAAATATTTTCATCCAACTGTTCGACATAAGCTTCATGTGATTTTCTTGTTTATTGTGTGAAAATATTTGTGTTCTGCATTTAGTAAGTTTCACCTGACCCTTCTAAGATGCACCATAAATGTGATCCCACCCTTTACCCTCTGTCCACCCACCCTACCCCTCCCCTTCCCTGCCTTTCCTCTTTCCCCAACTTCTTGTGCTATAACTGGGTTGTAGCCTTCACATGAAAGCTATAAATTTGCTTCATAGTGGGGGGTGTATACATTGAATACTTTTTCTTCCATTCTTGAGATACTTTGCTAAGAAGAATATATTCCAGCTCCATCCATGTAAACACAAAAGAGATAAAGTTTCCATCTTTCTTTAAGGCTGCATAGTATTCCATGGTATACATGTCCCACAATTTATTAATCCATTTGTGGATTGATGGGCACTTGGGCTTCTTCCATGACTTAGCAATTATGAATTGGGCTGCAATAAACAATCTGGTACAGATATCTTTGTTGTAATGTGATTTTTTTATCTTCTGGATATATATCAAGTAAAGGAATTATAGGATCAAATGGCAGGTCTATTTTTAGATCTCTGAGTATTCTCCAAACGTCTTTCCAAAAGAGATGTATTAGTTTGAATTCCCACCAGCAATGTAGAAGTGTTCCCTTTTCTCCACATCCACGCCAACATCTCTGGTTCTGGGATTTTGTTATGTGGGCTAATCTTACTGGAATTAGATGATATCTCAAGGTAGTTTTGATTTGCATTTCTCTGATGCTTAAGGATAGTGAGCATTTTTTCATGTGTCTGAAGGCCGTGCGCCTGTCTTCTTTAGAGAAGTTGCTCTTGAGATCCTTTGCCCTTCCTCAGATGGGATCATTTGCTCTTTTCTTGCTAATACGTTTGAGTTCTTTGTGTAGTCTGGTTATTAAACCTTTTGATTAAAGTTTGAACCTTTGTCAGAGGCATAACCTGCAAATATTTTCTCCCATTCTGAGGGCTGTTTGCTTGCTATACTTACTGTGTTCTTGGCCGTGCAGAAGCTTTTCAGTTTCATCAGATCCCAGTAGTGTATATTTTTAAGGCACATTGTCTTTCTCCAAATCTGCATATATCTGTTGTGCTATCACTTCTCTGTCAATCACTTTAAAGACAATGAACAGTATCCATTGGCTCCAGAAAAGAAATCTTTTCCAGTTGAAAGGAAGAGAAATACAGAATGGGTAATAAAGGAAAGTAGCCGTAAGTGCCAAGTAATTTCTTATGATTACTCAAAGAAATAAAGGCTATATATTGAAATTATATTTTTAGAACACACTTTCTTGGTTAATATTAAGGTATTTACAGACTAAAAAATTGTCTCTTTTCAGTTTTTCCTTTGTGAAATAAATACCAAGTAAATAATAATAAATACTAAGTAAATACTATTTACTTAAATCTCTAAAATCTTAAAAAAATTATTTTTGCTTCAATACTATATAAAATATATTAGCTATGGATTCAAAATGGCAGAAAATGAGATGCCTACATGGAATTATAAAAATAATGGCAAAGAAATGGGAATTATGTAGGATATGAAGTATTGCAAGTATTGCTGGATTTGTTAGCAGTATTTGAAGGGCGTCTGTGATGTTACTTCAGAATGTGGTAACAGGAAGTAGATTTGACATTATTACCCAAGTTGGAAATGGGGTTTGGGAGAGGCGCTCTTGTAGTTTTCTACATCATTGCTTGGTGTACATTGGATGCACTATAAGCATGTTTTGTGCTATAAAGTAATCTTTATATATAGTTAACTTGCTTCTGGAGTACACACACCAAGAAGAAATTTGTTTTCTAGGAACACTGGCTTATTTGCTAAAGAAAGCAAAGGCTGGAACATGCTAGAATAGCTAGAAAAGATTATCAGGCACAGGTGCTTCTGTGCCTATGGTGTTTGTTATACAGCCACTTTGTAGTTTTGATATTTTTGAAAACATTATATTTATTTATTTATTTATTTAAATATTATTTCAGAATGTTACAGGGATGAAAATATTTTGGCCATATGAATTGCTTTTGTACAGTTTGAGTCAAAGTTGTAAGTGTTCCCATAACCCAGTTACTATACGTTGTATACAATGGGGGTGATTTTGTCCTTTCCCTCTTCATCTCCCTGCCCAATGTGCTTGATTTCTGTTGAGTTTTACTTTCATATGTGCAAATGAGTGTTGATCAATTAGGTCCAGCTTAATAGAACATGTGGTGTTTGTTTTTCCATTCTTGTGATAATTCACTTAGAAGAATGGTCTTCAGTTCCATCCAGGTTGCTACAAAAGGTATTAGTTCACCATTTTTTTATGGCTGAGCAGCACAGCAAAACATTTATCTCATTTTGTTAATCCACTCGTGAATTTATGGGCACTTGGGGTGATTCCCCATCTTTGCAAATGTGAATTATGCTGCAATAAATATTTGAGTGCAAGTGTCTTTTTGATAAAATGGCTTTTTTTCCTTCAGGTAGCTATCCAATGGTGGGATTTCTGGATTCAATTGTAGGTCTACTTTGAGTTCTTTGAGGAATCTCCATGCAATTTTCCCTAGATGTTGTACTAGTTTACACTCCCACCAGGAATGTATAAGTGTTCTTTTCTTGTGCATTCATGCCAGCATCTATTGTTTTGGGAATTTTTGTCAAAAGCCATTTTCATTAGAGGTAGGTGATATCTCACTATGATTTTGATTTGCATTTTTCTGATGATGAGAGATGGTTATTTTTTTTTAGCCATTTGATCTACTTTTATTCACTAAACATTATGTTGTACAAATAAAATCAAATGTAGTATAACTTGTTTAGGTGACCACCTCCCTACTTTGACCACTTCCTTAAGTTGACCTTTAGGACCTTAAGTAGACCTTAAGTAGAATGGCCATGAACCACATGCACTTATCAATACAGTAGGTCTTGTTCTTTATGTCAGCCACCTCAATATGTTGACTAGTTTGTTATAGTCCTTTGGGTGGTCCACTTACAGAGATTCTACTATATGTGTTCTTAGACTGGATAAGAGACTGCTACCTGATAACAGTTTTATTGGCTAAATTCACAAGTCTTCCCTCTTCATGTTTGTTTTCAAAGTTCAAGTTTTGGTAGAGGAAGTGATGAATAATTACTCTGTTTTGGGTTTCTGCCCAGAGGTGATCCTAAGCAAATATTACCCAAAGGAATCTTCATATTTGATAAAATCTTGATTAATATTGCAATGATATCTTCTACAGAAATAGAAAAACTCACTCTAAAATTTCTAAGAAATCTTAAATGCATCATATATCCAAAACAATCTTGAAAAAGAAGAAAAAAGTTGAAGGCCCACACCTTTTGATATAGTAACTTACTGAAAAGCTAAACTATCAACACAATGTGGTACTAGCATCAGATAAACATATAGACCAATGGAAGAAATAAAGGGTTCCAAAATAAACCTTTTTGCATAGTATCAAGTTGTTTGTTTTTTCCTTTTTTTGAGACAGAGTTTTTCTCTGTCAACTAGGCTAACATGTTAGCCTAGCTCACAGTAACCTCAAACTCTGGGGCTTAAGCAATCCTCCTGACTCAACCATCTGAGTAGCTAGAACTATAGAAGTGTGCTAAACACTTGGGTATTTATTTTTATTTTTAGTAGGGAAGGGGTTTCACTTTGCTCAGGTTGGTCCTGAACTCCTGACCTTAAGCAATCTTCCTGCTTCTACCTCCCAAAGTGCTAGGATTACAAGTGAGCTATTGTGCCTGGCCTACAATCAAGTATTTTTTTTTTAAACAATGGTACCAAAACCATTAAATTGAGGAAATGACAGTCTTTTCAATAAACATGACTATGAAAACTGGATATTCACATTAAAAATAATGAAACAGGACCTTTATCATAAATCACACACACAAAAAATGCTCCTTAAAGTGAGTCAAAGACCCAAACTTAAAAACTTAACCTATAAAGTTGTTAGAAGAAAATATTGGAGGAAATTT
Source organism: Arctocebus calabarensis (assembly GCA_963573935.1). Classification (NCBI taxonomy): domain Eukaryota; kingdom Metazoa; phylum Chordata; class Mammalia; order Primates; family Lorisidae; genus Arctocebus; species Arctocebus calabarensis. The sequence continues at coordinate 18,098 of CAUYON010170781.1, forward strand.
TCATGATATTGTATTTAGTTAGCAGTCATGTCTTTGATAGTTTTGTGGCCAGAAAAATAGGTAATAAAAAGAAATAGATAAATTAAACTACAAAAAATTAGTAACTTTTGTAAATCAAACACTGTCAACAGAGTGTAAAGGCAATGTGTAAAATGAGAGAAAATATTATAAAATCATATTTGATAAAAATTAATATATATGACATATAAATAAGTCTCACAACTAAACAAACAAAAAAATTTCAAAAATGGGCAAAGGGCTTGAATAATTATTTCTCCAAAGAAGACACACAAACAGCCATTAAAGGCCTAGAACAGTGGGTGGATTGCCTGAGCTCAGGAGTTCCAGACAAGCCTAAGCAAGAGTGAGACCTCATCTCTCAAATATATCCAGGCACTGTGGTAAGTGCCTATAGTCCCAGCTTTTTGGGAGGCTGAGGCAAGGTCACTTGAGCCCAAGAGTTTGAAGTTGCTGTGAGCTGTGTCACAATGGCATTCTACAAGGGCTTCAGAGTGAAATTGTCTCAAGAAAAAAAAAAAAGAAAGAAAGAAAAGGCCATTAAGTACCAGAAAAGATACTCAACCTCACTTTTTAGGGAAATTCAAACCAAAAACCCCAATGAGTCATATCTCATTAGATATGGAACGATAGAAGTATGCCACAAACCTGGGTATTTTATTTTTATTTTTAGTAGAGAAGAGGGTCTCACTTTGCTCAGGCTGGTCTTGAACTCCTGACCTTAAGCAATCCTCATTAAGGTGGTCATTATGTGGGGGAGGGGAGGAAAAGGTAAAATAACAAAGTAGAGGAGTATGTGGAGAAATTGGAATCCTTGCACATTGCTGGAGGGAATGGAAAATGCTATAATTGCTATGGAAAAGTTTAGTGATTTCTCACAAAGTTAAACAGATCTACCACATGATTCAACAATTCTTCTTGTAGGTATCTGCCCACAACTGGAAGGTTTTCAGTTTTTTTCCCATTCATTATATTAGCTGTGGGTTTGGGGTATATGGGTTTTATCTTGTTGGGGTATGTTCCTTCTATTACTAACTTTGTTGAAGAACTTTTGTCATGAAACAATGTTGAATTTCTTTTCTTTTTTTTCAGATTCATATGCGCGTACGGATGATTAGGCTATATTATTTGTGTTTATTAGGTAAAGTTCAAATTCTAGTTGAGCCAGGGGGTGTGCCATACACACTTACATTGGGCCCATTAGGTGAGAGTTTACTAATTCTCCTTCCTGTTCCCCTCTCCTCCTTTTTCTTCACCCCTCCACACCATTTGAATATAATTGTGTTTTTCTTTCATATGGGCATGTAGTTGTTTATCTATTGGTTTCATGTTTGTAGTGAGTATGTTGAATACTTGCTTTTCTATTCTTGTTATACTTTGTTAAGAGGAATGTGCTTCAACTTCAACCAGATTAATAAAAAAGATGTAAAGTCTCCATCTTTTTATGAGTGAATAGTATTCCGTGGTATACATATACCACAGTTTGTTTATCCATTCTTGTTGATGTGCCCTCAGATTGATTCCACATCCTGGCAATTATGATTTGAGGTGCAAAAAACAGTCTAGAGCAAATGTCCTTATGGTAAAATGATTTTTTTTCTTCCAGGTAGGTACTCTAGCAATGGGATTGCAGGATGAAATGAAAGGTCTACTTTTAGCTCTGTGGGGATTCTCAATCAAAATATTGAATTTTACTGAATACTTTTTGGCATCTATTAAAATGATTATATGACTGTGTTCTTCATTATGTTTATATTATATAACTAATTTATTAATTTATATATGTTAAACCATCTGTATATCTTTGGAATGTATCCCACTTTATCTTAATAAATAAATTTTTGTAATGTATCTTTGTGATGTTGCATTTGGTTTGCTAGTAAATTGTTCAGAATTTTTCCAACCATGTTCATCAGAGATTTTGGCTTGTAGTTTTGTTCCTTACTGCAGTTTTTTCTGGCTTGGCTTTCAGGGTGATATTGGCCTCATAGAATGAGTTTGGAAGTAAAAGGGCTGCCCAGAAAGTATCAGCCCATGTAATACAAAAAATAGAGACATACATGCCTGGCATGGCTGGATACTTTCCAGATAGCCCTTGTATTTTGTCCTCCTCGTGTTTTTGGAACAGTTAGAGTAGGATTGTTATTTGTCCTTCCTTAAATGTTTGGCAGAATTTATCCATAAAGCCATCAGGTTCTGGGCTTTACTTTGACTTTTTATTACTGCTTCTATCTCATTGTTGTTATTGGCACATTAGGGTTTTGGATTTCTTCAAGGGTTAATTTTAGTAGGCTGTGTGTTCAGGAATTTATCTACTTCTTCTAGGTTCTTAAATTTTTTGACTTATAGGTTGCCTTAATAGTCTCTAACAATCTTTTGCATTTTTGTGGCATCAGTTGCAATATCTCCTTTTCCAGGTCTTCTTTCTTTTTTTCTTAGTTTGGTTAAAGGTTTGTTGATCTTTTGATCTTTTCAAAACCTAACTTTTTATTTTGTTAATTTTTTGTATTTTTCTAGTCTCATTTTTATTTATTTCTACTCTGATCTTTATCTTTTCTTCTACTAATTTTGAGTTTTATTTATTCTTGCTTTTCTATTTCTTTAAGTGCATCATTGGGTTGTTTATTTGAAGTTTTCCCACATTTTTGATGCAGACATATTATTCCTACAAAATTACCTTAGGGCTGCTTTCACTATATCTAATGTATTTGGTATGTTGTGCTTTTATTTTTATTTGTGTCAAGAAACTTAAAATTTTTCTTGTTTCTTTACTAGCCCAAAGGTAGTTCAAGAGTCTATTGTTTAATTTCCTGTTTGTTAGTTTCAAAGTTCCTTTTATTATTGATAGCCACTTTTATTCCATTATGGTCCCAACAAATACTTGATATAATTTCTTTAGACTTGTTTTGTGGCCTAATATGGTTTATTTATTTATTTATTTTTGTAGAGACACAGTCTCACTTTATCACCCTCGGTAGAGTACTGTGGCATCCCACAGCTCACAGCAACCTCCAACTCCTGGGCTTAGGCGATTCTCTTGCCTCAGCCTCCTGAATAGCTGGGACTACAGGTGCCCGCCACAATACCTGGCTATTTTTTTGTTTTGCAGTTCTGCCGAGGCCGGGTTTGAACCCACCACCTTCACACATGGGGCCGGGGCCCTACTATATAGGCGCTGCCCCTATATAGTTTATTTTTGAGCATGTTCCATGTGCTGAGGAGAAGAATGTGTCTTCTGCAGCCGTTGAATGGGATGTTTGTTACATTGACTTGGTCTATAGTGGAGATTAAGTCCAAAACTGTGGTCCTCTCTTCTTTCTAATGTCTTCTCAGCTTATATCCTAAATAATATATATGTGAAAGAACACACTGATTCACTGGCTGATACAGTAGGCCTCCTTATCTGTGTTTTTTTTTTCTTCTTCTTTTTCAGTTACTCAGGGTCAACCTAGAGTCAATGTATTAAATAAAAAGTTACAGAAATAACTTGTAAGTTTTAAATTGTCCCCAATCTGAAGAGCATGATGAAATGTCAAGGTGTAAATTATCTCATTTTCTAGTGTATTCATGCTATACACACTATCCACCTTTTAGTCACTTAGTAGCCACCTTGGTTATCATATTGACTGTTGCAGTATCAAAATACTTACGTTGAAGTAAACCTTACATTACTTAATAATAGCCCCCAAACATGAGGACATTTACACTGGCAATTCAGATATGGCAAAGACAAGGTATAAAGTGCTCCCTTTAAGTGAAAGTTCTCAACTCAATATGGGAAGAAAAAAATTGTATGCTGAGGTTTGCTAAAATCTAAGCTAAGAAGAAATCTGAGAAAGGAAAAATAAATTTATGCTAGTTTGGCTGTTGCACCTTAAACTGTAAAGTATGGTCACGATGCTTAGTAAAGATTTAAAAGGCATTAAATTTATGTGTAGAAGACATAAACAGAAACATGATACAACCACTAGCAACAGGGTTTGGTGCTACTACAGTGTTAGGCATCCACTGGAGTCTTGAAACATATCACCCACAGATAAAAGGGAGCTACTAGATCCAAGCATAACAATAATTTTGTATTATAAAAAGGCTTCTGCAACTCTATTTTGACATGCCCTCCATCAAGACCTGTGTGTGATGTCTTTCAAGTAATTTAATCAAGACTAAAATTTCCGAGAGAAAAAAATTACAGGGTGTCCCAAACATTGCCATACATAAATATATTGAGGAAATGGGAAGTTGCAGTTAAATTTACCTTTCCCTAAAAATATTTACAAAATATTTCTCTACATGTTAATATATAAACATAAAAACACGACACACTATAAAACATGATGTTAATATTTCCTATGGTGACCTTTGGAAACAACCTGTATATGCATTAAAACTGCATAATGAAAAGCCTAAAAATAATGTAAAATTAAGCATATGACTGGCAATTTGGTTCTATCTTTTGCAGACTCTTGACTATTTCATTAAAGTTTCAATAACGAGACCCCATTTTACATAATTAGATCAAGTTGTTAGCGTTAAACTCAATTGATGAAGTAAATACATTAGGAGTTGGAAAGAACAACAAAATAACAAAATTATTAAAATGTCTTCTTTTTTTAAAAAATCTAATTCTTTCTAGATAAACAAAGATTGCAATCCACTTACCTCTTAAAGCAGTTATCATTCCACATGCTGTGATGGTCAAATACTTAAGAAAAAAAATAAGAGCAAATTTGAGGTACTTTGACTAGAATGTGCTTTTAAATGCAAATAACTTGAAAAAAATGTAAAACATTTTAAAATTAAATATAGACATACTACTACTGGGAGTATTAACCACCCAAATGTTATTTATGTTTAATTGCTTTCCTTTTTATTAGAATATACAATTTATCTATCAATTTATTTATTTTTATTTATAAAATTTACAGTTTTATAAATTCACTATTTTTCCCAGATTATAATCATTTAAAATAGTTAAAATCAATTTTAAATACATAGAAATCATAAAACAGCCTTACATACACCCCTCAAAATATAAAACATATGTTTGATTAACACATTCAGCTATCAATTTATCAAAATATAAAAGGGAAAGAAAAATGTCAACTAAACCACAGGAATGAAACCAACAAAATCCATATTGTTGAACATTATATGTCAAAAATTATCCTCATTCTTTTTTGTGTGTGTGCAGTTTTGGCCAGGGCCAGGCTTGATCCTGCCACCTCTCGTATATGGGGCCGACACCCTACTCCTTGAGCCACAGACACTGCCCTCTTCATTCATTTTTTAAAAGTAAAGAAATCCTTTTCAATATACCCAGAAGGAATCTGTTGACCAACTGGGACTACATATTCTTCTTAGCAAAGTATCTCAAGAATGGAAGAAAAAGTATCCAATGTATTCAGCCCTACTATGAAGCTAATTTATAGCTGTTGTATGAATGGTATAACCCAACTATAACACAAAAATATAGGGAAAGGGGCAAGGGTAGGGAGGGGAGAGGGGAGGTTGGGGTAGAGGGAGGGTAATTGGTGGGGCCACACCTATGGTGCATCTTAGAAGGGTACAGGCAAACCTTGCTAAATGCAGAATACAAATGTCTTCATAGAATAATGGAGAAATTGCCAGGAAGGCTATGTTAATCAGTTTGATAAAAATAGTTAAGATTGTATATGAAGCCAGCACATTGTACCCCTTGATTGCACTATTGTACACAGCTATGATTTAATGATAAAGGTAATTAAATAAATAAATAAATAAGCATCCTTTTTTGGGGAAAAGGTAAGAGTGAAGTGACAATATGATTATCATAAAAGTGCAATTAGGAGGGATGGGGCAAGATGGCAATTAGAGACAGGTTTCTTAAGAAACTCGGTCTAAAAAGAGGAAAATTGGATTGAAGTGGACTCAGAGTAGTTCAAATTGGAGGGTAGATTGCAAGGAGAAGAAATCAAAGTGCTCAGCAACGACACTGAGAGACACTGGGAGGATGAAGAAGAGAAAAAAGGAGGAGAACAGAGGACAGTTACACAGCTGAGCAGACTGCAGGAGCCCAAAGAATAGAAAGATAAGGGGGCCCTATGACTCACTCAGGGGCTTTCTTAAATAGTGAACCACAGGAACTCTCACCCCGTGGGAGAGTGCTATAAAGGAAGAAAGACTCAATTTTCTGAAACCTACAAATAACATTTTCTGGGTTTTTCCCCACCCCAGCCTGGTAGAATAGTGAGTACTTTGTCTCCAGCCACATTACCACCTTGCAGCCACAACCCATCCCCCATCTTTCTTGGTTGCTCAATTGACTGGCCCCTGCAGAGGCCTACTTTCCAGCACACAAGAGGGACAAAGTTTTAGCCTCACCCCCACCCCCGTAGCCTGAAGAGGCTGCCCCATCTGCAGGTACCACAATGCTGGAAGGGCTTTGAACCCTATACAACCTCCAAAGCAACCTAGGAAATAAGGGTTACAGAGGTCACTTTCTGTCTCACTAGCAACTGGAGAGCTTCTTAGCCAGCCATGGGAAGTAAAAGAAACAGGCCCTGACACCCCAACATGTGTGGGAGGATCTCTTAGGAATATCTGTAGTGTGTGATCTGGTGAACTGAGTTTACTCTTTCCACCTCTACAGGAGGAAATAGTGACTCATCTACTCTAACACTGGTGAATCTCCCTCTTGCTTGGGGTGAGCTGTCCCTATCCTCTGGAGTGGCACCATCTGGCATCTATGCCCAGTGGGTCACCCTTCATGGTTTGTCTTCTAACCTCCCTCCTGCTGACTTGGAGAGGGGAAAATATAGCCTCCAGAAACCTTGCTCTGGGAACTTCCCAGGAAGCAGATAGCGAGTCATAGGTCTCTCTCTCCCAACTACAGGCAAAAGTCATGGCCCAGACTTCAGTGAAAACCACAGATTTGTTCATTTGTTTGCCTATGGGAGGGAACGATATCTAGAACAATTCAGTAAGCCACAGATTCCCCTTCTCCTACTACAAAGAAAAGCCCAGCATTTCAAACGTGTTGTGGCCCAGACTCAGGTGAGATCATGACTCTGTTAAATTATTTCAGAGTAAAGCTGGCATTTGGGCTGAAATAGTTTGGCTCAGTCTCTTGTAATTGCCCCTATTTGGGAGTGTCACTTGGGGGTCCTGCACCCACTCCCATCCTGCCCAACCTACACATAGCAAAGCAGGTTCTCAGAGACCCCCAGATTCTACAACTTTGAGGGAGCTTTGGGAGGATGTGTGTGGGATGGGTCACTGGTGTAGGTCATGGCTCATTTGACCAATCAATGGTGAAGGAAGTTATTGATCCCAGATCCTAGGGCCTTTGGATATGATTTCAGCCCAGCAGTTTTAGTTTTCAAGCAAATCTCTTGGATGTTGCCTAAGGGAATTCCAACTAGATTATCTTCAAATAACAATTTAGGGATAACCTAACACTCCATCTTAAAAAGTATAATAAATACATAAATGAATTGAAAATATACATGGGAAGAATCAGTGGAAGAACCTTGGCAACATGAAAAATCAGAGCAGATCAACTCCACCAAGAGATTACAAGGGAGATACAGCTGAAAATACCATCCATAGGGAAATTGTTGAAATGAAAGAAATATAATTCAGAATGTGAATGGCAAATAAGATGAATGGAATTGAGGAGAAGAAAGAAAAAGAAATCCAAAAGGAAGTCTAAAAACCAGCTCAAAAAAATCAATGAAATTAAAGACAAAGTCACCAAGGATTTGGACATAGCTAGTAAAGATATAGAAAAGTTCAAGGAATTGAAAGAGGTAATAATGGAGTTTCAAAACACAGTAGAAAGTGTCAGCAATTAAGTAGAATAGGAAGAAGAAAAAATCTTAGAAATTGAAGAAAAGACTTGAACTAACCCAAGCATACAAATAGGCAGAAAAAAGAGGCAGAACTATCACTGAGAGAGATATGCTACTACACCATATCCAAAAGTTTATGAATCAGAAGGATTTCTGAAGAAGAGAATTTTAAAAGCAAAAAAAAAAAAAAAAAAAACACTTCAGGACACAATAGTAGAAAATTTCCCAAGGATTGTGAGAAACTCAGAAATTCAGAACCTCAGCATGACTCAATCAAACAAAGCATCTCCTAGACACACTGTAATTAACTTAGCCAAAGCCATAATGAAAGTGAAAATTCTGCAAGTATGCAGTCATAAGCACCTTTTTACCTATAAAGGGAAAAATATCAGGATAACAACAGATTTTTCAGCTGAAATTTTCCCAGCCAGAGAGGCTGGTCATCTGCCTTTAACCTTCTTAAACAAACAATTTTCAGCCAGGACTCTGTACCCTGATAAACTAAGTTTCATATTTGACAGGGAAATAAATATTTACTGACAGCAAACTTTGAGGAATTTTGCCACAACAAGACCAGATCTGCAGGAAGTACTTGAACTGTTCTTCACACTGGCCATCATAATGGACCAACACCAAAGTAAAGACACCCAGAAACTGAAGAACAAAGCCTGGCTTCCACAATGGCACAAGTGACTAAACTAAGCAAAATAAGATGAACAGATCTCCACCATCTTTATCAATTCTCTAAGTAAATGTGAATGTCTTGAATTTCCCACTGATGAAGCACAAGCTGGTTGACTGGATAAAAAAAGCACAAGCCAACTATATCCCAACTTCTAAGGAAAAAACAAGACTCAGGGTGAAGGGTTGGAAAACAATTTTCAGGCAAATGGAAATCAGAAGAAAGTAGGGGTTGCAATCTTATTTTCAGATACAATTGGGTTTAAACTGACAAAAATAAAGAAACACAAAAATAGACACCATATACGTATACAAGGGAAGTATACAACAGAAGAAAATTCAATCCTAAAAATCTATGCACCCAACTTAAATGCTCCCAGATATTTAAAATAAACTCTAGGCTCGGCGCCTGTGGCTCAACAGGCTAAGGCGCCAGCCACGTACACCTGAGCTGGCGGGATCGAATCCAGCCTGGGCCCGCCAAGCAACAATGATGGCTGCAACCAAAAAAAAAATGGCCGGGTGTTGTAGCGGGCACCTGTAGTCCCAGCTACTTGGGAGGTGGAGGCAGGAGACTCGCTTGAGCCCAGGAATTGGAGGTTGCTGTGAGCTGTGATGCCACGGCACTCTCTCCAGGGTGACAGCTTGAGGCTCTGTCTCAAAATAAATAAATAAATAAATAAA
>CAUYON010170789.1:0-32093 GCA_963573935.1 Arctocebus calabarensis
CTGGCCAAGGAACCCATACACCTATATATACCCCGAGATTACAAGCCTAAAGGGGGAGACGGGGAAAGACCAGGAGAGAAACGGAGAGAGCTTTTCTCTCCCCATTTGAGTTCTCTCTCTCTACCAGGAGCTTTAGTGTTTTCTGTAAATAAATTCTGTCTTACCACTGGAAAAAAAAAAGAAAGAAAGAAAATGCCGTGAAGGCTATGTTAAACAGTTTGATGAAAACATTTCAGATTGTATATGAAACCAGCACATTGTACCCCTTGATTGCACTAATGTATGCAGCTGTGATTTAATAAAAATAAAAAAAATAAAAAAAGAGAAAAACAGGACGGAGGGTGAACCTTTCTCAGGCGCTTCTAAGTAGGGTAAACTTTATATATTACTACTTATCACAACCAGAAGAAATACCTCCTTTTTGGAGAAGAATGAAATTGAAGCCAGAGGGGTTGGCTAATTTGCCCAAGACCTCACACTTTCCAAGTGAAAGAGCCAAGACTCCATTTTAGGTTTCCCATCCACCAGCACCCAAGCCCTTTCCACAATTCCACACTGCTCAATTTGCTTCCCCAAACAAGGTACTGTTGGCCACAAGGGCATCCAAAACTGAGCACCCACTCACTTCCCAGATGAACAAGATTTATGTCTCCTCAGGTCCCTGGAGGGGACTCCTAAGATGACAGAATCGGAGGGGATGGATCCCGTAACAGCTGGGGTTGATAAGCAGTCACTCCCTGCTGTCCCTGCATTTCAGGAACTGCAAGCCTCCCAGTCAGAAGCAGCTCTGTGACCTGCAGGCCACTGGGGCAGCACCGTGAAGGGCAGCCACGTGGCCTCTGCCCAAGAGCCTCTGTGCAGGAACACTCTGCCCGCTTTCTCACCCTCCCCACCCATCGGGAAGGGGTGCAATTAACTGGGAGTACAGCTGGCACCCCAGCCCTGAGCTGCGTGTGGATATGAAAGGGAGCTTTCCTGGAGCAAGCTGCTGCTCTGGAAGCTTCCATGGCTATGCCCCCACCGAGGCAGCTCTGCCTCCCAACCTAGGGGCCCATGTAGACCCCGAGGGCTGAGATGTCCCAGGGCTAGATGGGGGTACAGGAGAGATGGTCATAGGGACAGGTCACAGGTGTCTTTGTGGGCAATGCTGCCTGTCTGTGTAGGAGGGAGCTACAGCCTCCTCATTCCAGAATACTGTGAAGAACACAGTCCTGCTCCGCCCCCCATTCAGTCACATACCCCTAAAAGGGCAGGGGCATCCCACACAGTTGATCAGAGCCTGATGTCCATTTGCTGAGCCTTGGTTTGCTAGTGAGGGCAAACTCACTTGCTGCAGAAAGCAAGTGGTGGAGTGTGTTCCTGCTGGCTGTTCCTTCATTTATAGGGTCCCCAGGAGAGGCCTGGTCTCTACTGCCAGTGCCCATTCCATCCACGCCACTTGCACGCTGAGGGGTTCAGTGGCTGCCCCTGGGAATCGCCTGGGTGCTTTGCATTTGCTGATGCTTGGGCTTTACAGGTCAACAGAAACCCAAGCAATGGGGTCCTAGAACCTGCAGTGTGTAAAGGGGCCTCCTGGATGTGATGCTCAGGAAAGTCAGAGCGGCCAGGGCTGTCAGGGTGAATACGCTCAGGGTCTACTTACCACAATGTTTCCTGTTTCTGTAGCTAAATCTGAGTTCCTGGCTCCTGCAACTAGATTTGAGCTGGTGGAAGAAGGTTGAACTTTAAAACCAGGTTTTCCAAACCTGTTTTTTTGCAAAACAGTAGAACTATTTACTTGAGTGTTTCTCAGCCAGTCCCACAAGAGGCTTACGATGTAAACATAAAAAACAAAACAATGCTAAACCTCAACCAGATTTTTGGACCAAGGAATTATACAGTAAAGCAGAAAGCAAGGAGGAAAGCAGACCAAAAACAAAGCCGGGTGCTGTGGCTCATGCCTGTAATCCCAGCACTGTGGGAGGCTGAGGCGGGAGGATTGCTTGAGCTCAGGAGTTCAAGGCTCGTCTGAGCGAGAGTGAAACCCCGACTTATGAAAAAAATGGAAAAACCCAGCAGGGCGCAGCAGCCTTGGAGGCTGAGGCAGCAGGATGCCCACAGCCGGAGTCTGAGGTTGCAGTGAGCTACGACGCCACAGCACTCTGCTCAGGGCATAGAGTAGAACTCTGCCTCGACAAAAAAAAACAAGAAAAAAGAAAAAAAACAAAGCAGCAACTCAAACGGATGGAGATTCTTCACGGCATCATGAGTGATGAGGCATTTAATAACACACATTTTAAATCTGAGAACTGGACATGATTCCCATTTTATAGATGATGAAACTGAGACTCACTATGTTTTTCAAAGTCTTGCAACCAGTGACCTGTGGTTTCTGTTGAGGCCTGCCCATCTGTGGGTCTCTGTTCCCACGGCTCCACGTGCCTTACAATTAGCTGAGCTCTAAGCTGCCTTTCATTCAGAAGGCAGGGGATGACACAGCCAGGCATACAATGTTCGCTATCAGAAAGGAAGAAGCATTCTAGGTCCCCAGAAAAATCAATTTTTTCCCCCCAAGAACTCAGTTCAAAGAAGGCATATCTCAGATGGACACAGGGAAGGCTTCTCAGAGGAACAGGCAGCAGGGTTTTCTGTCATAAATAAAAGCTCACCAGGTGAGGAGGGGTGGAAATTCAGGAAAATGGACCAGCACAGACGGAGCATTTCATCATTTACCCCAATTCACACCTGGTGTTGGAAGCTATGAGCAGGCCAGGGTTTGTGGAATACAAAGTGAGGTTAACTAATTTAGTAACATTTTAAAGCTTAGTCAAGTTGGAACACCAAAGAGAAATGAACAGAACATTTAATTTAAAGAGGTAGAATTAAATCTTATCACAAGTAGGCTCCACTAGTTTGGAACATTGAGGGACTGGGAGAAATAAAAGGAAGCCTTTGCAGAACTGACTTAAGCAAGATTGGAGGCAGCAGTTCAAAACCACAGAAGATACCAACAGGTTGTTAAATATTCAGGAGTACTTGCTCACATAGCAACAAAGATATGCTAATGACAAGCACTTAATATATTCATTCAAATAGGTCCCCAGGGTACCTTTCTAGTCTACGCCTTATTAGACTTTGTACTTTCTGCACAGCATTGATGCACAGAGATCTGCCTTGCTGGGTTGCTCCTGCACAAACAGCTACCTCGCATCCTTCATTAAAATGATGCTCATTTCATGCTTCTGCCTTTAGCTGGACTTGTGACTGAGAAGGGCACCCTTGGCCATCTCCTTTATAACTTTCCTGCCAAGCATGGCTGCAAGGCCCCGATTCCCACGAGATGAACACCCAGACCCAAAGCCTGGGACTCACTCATGGCTCGTCAAGAATCCCATTATGCCCAGTCTAGAGCTGAAGGTGTGGTCAAAAGGGAAGTTGTCAGAGTGGTCCAGGCTGATTCCCTTCATGGTGCAGCACAAAGCAGTGTGGACTTAGGAGAGAAAGGCAGGATCAGCCACCTCTGGATAAATGCTGTGCACAGCAGGGTATGTGACCAGCCTGATGCTAGGACCTGTCACTTAGCCAGGGCCACCTAAATGAGAAGTAAGCATTGGGCTGGACACTGTGTGGAGGCCACGCTCCCAGGATACGCTGGTGCCTTCTCCCTCCTGTTTCTTGCCTCTTTAGGACAGAGCATGATGAGATCACCCCCTGGGGTGCCAGGGTCAAATGTGGCTGAATGTGCTGCTGAGGAAGCAGGGAGGGGTCCATGTCTCCCCCGCATTCCTGCCAGACAGCCGCCTGCCCCAGGTGGTAAAGTATATTGACTTCCTTCCATTTGCTTATCAGGACCCGACTCAAATATTCATTTCTTCAGAAAGTATTTGTTGAACAAATGGCCAGTAACCTGAAAAATATTCTCAGTATTACTGGGAATCAAAGGAACGTATATTAAAACAACTAAAAGGTACCATCCTCCCTCCATCACATTTGCAAATCAGCAGGTGAGGAAGCTCTGAAAAAAAGTGTTCCCACACATTTCTTGTTAAGTGGTATAAATGCTGAAATGTATCATCAGTGTGTGTTTCAAGACTTTTTGATCCAGAGTGTTGACTGACATCTAGGGATTTATATTCAAAGCAAATAATGCAGGGATGCAGACAAAATTGGGCAATAATAATAAAAGCTAATTTTGTGAACTAGCCATTTTTGGGCACCATGCCCTCACTTTATATAGTTTGTAAAGTTCCTTTGGAGAAATAGAAACAGTCTACCTATAGGAGGTGGTTTGGATGACACAAAATAGCACATGTCAAGCATTCTGATGAGAAACTGACCTAGGGAAAGAGTACAGTGAGTTTCAGATGTTGTCATTATTCATTGTCAAATGCTGAAAAAAAAACCACATGTTCCACTATGAAACATAACAAAGTAGGATTTATTCTAGGTAGGAAAGGGCATTACTGAGAAATTTAATAATATAATTAACAATAATTTGAGATGAAGGAAACTAAACACCAGAGATTTTGATGATTCTTCAAAAGGCATCTGAGAAAATTTAAAATCAATTCTAAAAAAAACCCTTAAGAGAACAAGAATGAAAGGAAAGCATCCTTAAGATTATCCACACACCCAACAAGGGAACTAGTAAAGAGACACAGCTACTGGGAAAGCAAAATACGTTCACTCTTCACTCTGTTACTCAGCATCCCCCAGTATCTCCTAAGTGAATTCACCGTGCTCAAATCTAGGGGCCCAAAAATGGCACATTCATTTTGGTGGAGATGAGCAGACAGCTAAGCAAATAAATCAACAGGAACAGTTTCTGATGGTGACATACACCCTGAAGAAAATGACACAAAGAATGGAGAACAGATTGGAATGTCTGGGAAGCCGAGGCACCTTCTTGCTACACATTCTCCCTCACTCCTTCCACAGGAGCATGCCATAGACTTCAGCTTGAAAAGCAGCAGTCAGAGCAGTGCCTATGGCTCAGTGGGTAGGGCGCCAGCCCCATATATCAAGGGTGGCGGGTTCAAATGTGACCCCAGCCAAACTGTACCAAAAAAAGAAAAAGAAAAAAAAGAAAACCAGCAGTCACTCTACAGCCATGCCATGTAGCGAAATGAGAGCGAGGATGACAAGTCATGACCGAAGGTGATCTGGAGAACTGGTCACCTGCTACAGCTCCACCCCAAACCCCAGCCTGCACCCTTCCCTTCAGGGCGATGATGTGCCCAGGCTCATCAGCAACATGAGCTCTCTCTGGCCACAGTCCCCACCACTCCCTAATGTCCCTCCCATCCCCCTTCATTCATCTGTTATCTGCCTGCCCCTGCAGGCAAATGAGTTTGTGCGCTCTTTTTGGGTGTAGCCTTCAAAGACATGAAGGTAAAGACCATTTCTCAAGTCTACCTGCTTATGGAAGTGACCAACAGAGGCTGTGTACCTGCTACTTCTAAAGAGGTTTGAGAGGGAAGATGAGAGACCAGATGTGCTGTGCCACCCTCCATCACTGCTGATGTCACAGAAGAGCACAGCTGAGAGCAAGGTAGTGGCTGCCAGAGCACAGGATTCTCTGCTTATTTGCGCTTGGACTTACTCCTAGCTGCATTTTCACACCCTCATCCCTAGCAATTATTCTTTCTTTTGTTTTCTTACTCAGTAATATCTTAATTACTTTAAAAATTTAACTGAGTTTTGGAACACAACTATTGGATAGGAAAGAAGTGGAAGAAAGAGGAAAAGGGACAGGGGGAGGGACAAAGAGAGAACGAAAGGGCCTTGCAGGTGGTGTGTGGCCTGGGCCTTCCACATTCAGTGCCAGTGAGGAAGGAAGCAGACTGTGGGCCACCGGGCACCGCCCAGGGGCTGATCCCAGAGGCCCTGGCAAAGCACAGACCCAGAACAAGGACACCACGTCCTCTTGCTCCAATCGCATCTCACTCTGATTACATGGAGGAGAACGTCTCAGTTTGGTGCTGACCTGCCTCTGACACTCTCCTGCCCTTTGTCAGTTCCCATTTCAAACAAAGAGCTGGTCTCAGCTTCAGAATCTTGGCAGGTGACAGTATGTAGTTAGAATTTAATGGCACTCCACAAGTTTTATAATCTATATTTTTAGGGTTGCCTTTTAGTTAAGACAACTGAAGGTAGGTTCTTTTTCTTTCTATTTTGATTCACAGAGGTAGTATCAAGTTTTAAAAATCAAGTTTATATAAATAAAAAAGTGAACTGCTATAAAATGTCAAATCCACAGTAGGCAGGTAATTCTAGACAGGAAGGTGGTGCACCCACGACCCAGTGGAATTGCTGTGACATTCCTTTTCCAGGACAGAAGCACTCATCGCCTAGAACCTGGGTAATTGTTTTGTTAGCAGGTCACTGGCATGAGAAACAGGGTGTGGCAGGAGGGAGGAAGGGAGGCGGGAAAAGGTCACGGCAAGCATGGATCTGAGGGAGATGCACAAAGGCCTGGCTTCTTGGCTTCAGTGTGCACAGCCACAGATCTACCTTGCAAAACACGCTGGCAAATCAAAGGTCCATGCCCTGCTAATCAAAAACAAAGTGTGGAGAGAAGAATTAACAATAAAAGCTGAGGCAGACTTCCTAGATTAAAACACATTTACGTTCATCATTCAATTGCTCTGGCACATACGTTGGCAGAGCAGACTCAGCATATTATGGGATAATTTATCATCCATGCCAAGAGCATCGCCCTGTGCTGGGAACTGAGAAAAGGACAGGCGAAGGGCAAGGTCCTGCCCTCCAGGGTCTCACAGGCCTCTAGGAGAACAGGCAGCTCCATTGCCTCCTCTATGCTCCCCCAAACTTCCGAACCTCCTAGGTCCCAAGCCACAGACCAGCTGCAATTATCTAATTGAACATAAATATGTTATCAAGTGTCTACATGTGCCAGACTCTTTTAGGTCCTGAGGGTACAGCAAAGAACAAGATAAACTGGACATCTGGCCTCAGGGAGCTCACAAGTTTTCTAGGGATGAAAAAAAAGTTTATAAAAAGAAATAAGCAAGCACACTGGCATCAGAGACAGAGAGGGTGGTGCTGAAAGTAAGCAGGGCAGTGTGACACAGGGTGGACAGAGCCGGTGGTCTGGGGTGGCCCCCCTCACATGGACCAATTGTGGACCCTCTTTCAAGGTACTCAGAAGGAAAAACTGCAGGGCAGAGAGTGAGAAAAGATACAGGGACTTGAACCAAGAGCCACGCCAAGGGCCCCGGGCTGGAGCCCCCGGGCTGGAGCGGGGGTCTTTGCTCCTGGCAGGAAGAGCCCAGCACAGGTGGCCCTGAAGGACGAGGGTCTCTGAACTCAACAGGTAAGTTTGCAGTTCCATGTGTCCACAATCCAGCAAATGCTCATTTACTGGGAACCATGGCCCTCCTGTGACCACCTTCCAAGGTAATTTCTTACAGTTTCAAATGTATGGCTTGAAATAAAACCCCAATCTCCTCTGTGAAGAAGTCCCTGGGGGAGCTGTGGACTGCTCCACGCAGGGTGGGGCCATGATGATGGCACCAGTGCCCCAAGACTCGGAAGCCCAGCCAGAGAGTTATTCTGGGCCCCTGTTATTCCCTGGACCTAAGATGAGGCTCCTGTGCGTTAAAGCAAAGGGCACCAGGGAAGGGCCCCACGCCTCCAAGCCTCACTCTTTTCATCTGCTAACCCCAGCTGACCTGTTCTCTGTGCTCCTTTTCCTTCCATGTGCAGGGGAGCACAGCTCATGTCCTGTGCAGGGAAGGGGCTGACAGATAAGCGACAGGTGTGGAGACTGGCCACCAACGCACCCTTCAGGTCAGATTCAGAGATGGTGCCAGCAGGCCCGCCCCACACCTGTCACCTGTCACCCTCTCTCTGCCCTCCCTCCCTCAGGAGAAAGCACAAGTGTGAGGGCTCCCCTTCTTCAGGGATGGCAAACAGGGGAGGGGTAGGGCATGGGGCTCCATCCTCCCGGCAATAGGAGGAAGAAAAAGCCATCACAAGTCTGGGCTTGCTGCTGCCTCTTCTGTGAGGTCCTACAACTCACAGGTGCAGAGGGGAGATTGGAGGCCTCAGAGGCAGGGCAGACGGGGTGGGGTATGTCCTTTAAAGGGAACAAACCTTCAGTTACAAGATGCACACCTGAATGTCTGTACACTTGAAACTTTCCAAAAGAGTAGAACTTAAGTATTTTCACCCAGATAAATGTGCCTGTGTGAGGTGATGGGCAGGCTGATCGCTGAAGGCATAATGTATACATATATCGAAGCATCATGTTGTACATCAGAAACATGTACTATTTATTTGTCAATCATACTTCAGTTTAGCTGAAAAAAAATAGAAAAGTAATATCCTATTGTGATCATTGTAATGGACAGGTTTAAACTTTCACTTCCTGAGGAAGGTACATTACTTTGTTCAGTGATTTAATTTCTATAGTATGCATAAATGGTATGTACTCAGAACAACAATTTACATCTTTTAAATAAATTGCACCTACCACCACGATTTTGTTAATAAACCACCACTATCACTGTGGGGGGGAAAAGGCTTGACCTTGGTCTTCCAGGGCTCTGAAGACCAGGCAACTACTGTATCAACAACACAGCCATGTCCTGAAGTTGAGCACAGCAGGGGCTCCCTGAGAATTCAGTAGCATGAAGAATGTTTCATATCGGAAACATTCCCTTGTGGTGGGTTTTCTCAGAAACCATAGCAGTGCGCCCCTTACACTGATACTGTCATTTACAGCCTGTATCTCAAACTCTTCTCCACAATGGAAGCCCAAGTGGTTACTCTGTGGAGAGCACATTTCCTTGCTAGTAGACATTTGCTCCATTCTGTTTTCTGTTTGTTTCTACAATTGGGCATAAATCTGGACATCCCGAGACTCTGGCTGGGTGGCAGAGGTGTGTGGGGCTGGGAGCATGTGCCATGTCCTGTTCGGTCCCCCTCCACTGGCATAGTCACGCCTGTCGCTGGTCTGGGGACACAGTGGTTAATAGGGACTTGGAATAGGGCACTTTCTTCAACTATTCATGTACTGCCTTTGATTTTACAAGGTGAAATTTATTTTCATTAAGCCTGTATGCAATTCTTCTTTTGATTTGATCACATACTGTGAGTCATTCACCTCCTGCTTCTGGACGTTGGCTGTGCTTGGGCCCAATTCTCAGCCCATGAAGCAGGCTGTGGATTGTCAAATCTCAGACTCACTAAGCAGGAGAGACTCTGTAGAGCAGAGGCTGTCAAAATGTTTGAGCAGCAGAAACCCCTCCTTAATTGAAGTCAAAATCAGAACACCAACATGTAAGGAAAGGGGTGTTGAATGAAGCAGGGACAGGTCAGGTCCCCACACATCCAGTCCCACCAGCCCCCAGGTGAGTGCAAGGAGCCTCCTGGCCCCTAGGACTGTGTGGGAACTGGGAGAAACTAATGTAAAGAGACTGAGGTCTTCAGTTCCAGCTGAGACATGGCCCTAGAAGGACAGGGTCAAAATTTGATTTCGTGAACAAAACCTCAATGACCCAGGCTCAGCTTTTTAAAAAGCCTGTTAGCTCCCAAAACCCCAGCACCCCTCCCCCAGTAGATTCCAAGAAACAGCTCTCTTAGCTCCCAAAGCTCAGTCCCCCAGCCCTCCCACCTCAGTAGATTCAGAGAAACGGCTTCAGAATGAGAAGGTACAGAGAGTCCCCAAGTTCCCGAAACCCGCCTCCCTCCCAGTTCCTGGTGGTGAACAAATAATAGTGAAAACTTACTCAAGCTGTGTTTCTCAAGCTGTAACACCGCCCTGACTTAACCACAATATTCTGCTTCTGTATTAGCTTGCTTGCCACACAGCACTAAAAAGGTATAAAACGTCAACCTGCTTCCACTACGGACCACCTGCCTTTGAGAGCAGTGGTCCCTTTTGCAGGTGTAATAAATCACCAGTTGATTTTTACCTGAGTGGAGTCCAAGTCTATCTTTATAGGCTGTGAGGGGTACAACTCTTTCCCTCTGAAATTCCATAACAATTTCTAACAACTCTTATTGCACCGGGAAGGAAGATGCAGGCAGTGCCCTGTGATGTGGGGTGCAGCCAGCCCCATCCCCATCCACTGTGTGGCCGTGGTGAATCTCTCAGCACAGGCCAGAATTCTGAATTAGACAGCTGTTCACATTTATTTGATGTTTGCCCATCTCCTCATCAAGATTGGAAGGCAGACATTTCATGGAATGAAGCCACATCTCTTCTGTTCTGCTCGTGTCACTGTTAGGACAGTGCTCAGCTTAATAATTTTAACAAGCCTATGTTAAGTGAATGAACTCATGACCCCGAGTCATGTGGCACAGGGCACAGCTGGTGGCACCAGCCAAATGCCTGGTCTGCTCCTGTGTGGGTTCTCCCTCTGCCCCACTCATCTCCTCTGTAAAGTGAAGAAACAGAAGTACCAGCCTGGCAGAGAGGCCCCAGGCATCCTCGAAGTGGCAGCTCGCCTCAGCAGGATTGATGTATGTTCTTCAACCTTCTCTCTTGGCTCAGATCCAAATTATCAGCTTTCTTGCTAAACTTCTGTCCTTTAACTCTCCTTCTGGACGGGAGCCTCTGTGGAAAGCTGGCTCCAGTCAGCCATCTTCCCTCCGCACCCCCACCCCCAGAGGCCCCATGCAGAACGAACAAGCTGATGCCTGTGAAATTCAGCAAAGTGCCAGGAACCAGCAAGTGCTCGATAAATGTTAGCTATGACCGTCATCTCTGTTGTCCTTCAAATATAGAAAATGACTTCCTGTCCTGAGTTTCAGACTCTACTTACACTGGATCAGAGATATAGAACCTGAAATATATTTTTTAGTTAATGTCCATGTTAGCAGAATAATTTATATTGGGTGTAGAGGACTAAAGGGTTCTAGTTTGGTTTGGGTTTCAGTACAGTGTGGGATAGTGTGAGCGAAGAGTCCAGTGAGCTGACCACATACAGCTCTCTCTGCATGAGACTAGGGGCAAAGAAGGACGTTCATTCTTTACATTCATTCATTCATTCAACAAGCACTTGCTGAGTGCCCTACAGGCCAGACACAGCTCTGAGAGCTGGGAGCCGAGTGTGAAAGTGCAGATAGCACGCAAACTGAAACAGAAATGCAATATTGTTCCACACCAGCTAGAACGGCCAAAGCCCAGAACACTGACTACGCTGACAGGGATGTGGAGCAGCAGGAACTCCGTGCCACTGCTTGCGGAAATCCAGAATGGCACAGTAGCTTTGAAAGGCAGTCTGGCAGTTTCTTAACAAAAGCAAACATACTCTCACTGTCAGATCCAGCATTCATGCTCCTTGGTATTTAGCTGCCCAAAGATGTTACAGCAGCTTTATTCATAAGGGCCAACACCTGGAAGCAGCCACAATGTCCTTTAGTAGGTGACTGAATAACTTCCCTATGGCACTGATACGGGGTTTCCCCATTCCAGGCCAGACAGGGGAACCCAGTTTTCCTAGGCTTGGGCAAGTTCATGAAGGGAACACCTTAATCTTTTGCCCTAAGCTAGAGGGACTGACACTCAGTAACACTGAAAAAATGTTTCTATTTGCCAAGTCCTGCCCAAGTGGAATTCTCTCTAGATAAAGAGCCCACGTAGAGACTCCCCAATTAGTTCTTTCCCCCTGCTAGAAGCTTTGGTGCTTTTTGCTTCTTCTGTATTCCTTTCTAATAAAATCCTATCTTACCATTGATCTGTAGTCTACAGGTTCATTCCTCAAATCCCTGAGACCAAAGACCTACTGAGGAGAGAAATTCTGGAAACACCATCTCCAGAAAATGGAATATTACTGAGCACAGAAGAAAAATGTGGCATGGAGCCACGAGCAGACCTGGGGAAGCTGCAGTGCATTGGGCTGAGTGAAGGAAGCCAAACTGAAGAGGCTGCACACCATGTGTCTCCAGCTGTGTGGCAACGTGGAAAAGGAGCACTTGTGGAGA
This sequence comes from Arctocebus calabarensis, assembly GCA_963573935.1. NCBI lineage: Eukaryota > Metazoa > Chordata > Mammalia > Primates > Lorisidae > Arctocebus > Arctocebus calabarensis. Next base: position 11,935 of record CAUYON010170789.1, read on the forward strand.
TCAGTGGCTGTCGGGGAGCAGGGGACGTGGGATGAGCAGGAGGAGCACAGAGTGCTTTAGGGCAGTGGCACTGCCTTGTGTGATGCAGCAGCGGGGGACACATGGCATCACACACTTGTCCAAACCCACAGTGTGTAACAACAAGAGTGGACCCCATGTAAACTGTGGACTCAGGGTGGCACGGTCTATGGGTAGGCTCTTCCTCTTCACTTTGCTGGCAACCAAAATCTGTCTTTTTTTAAATAAAGACTTTAAAAATGTGGATGACAATTCTAATCTCATAGAAAGATACTTCCCTTTTAGGGTGTGTGGAGTGGGAACAAGGGGACATAGGAGACAAACAAGGTAGGTCTACAAATGCACTATGTGTGATTCGATGAAAAGGGTCATAACACAGCAAGTGGGTTAGGCACTGCCCAGACAGGAGGTTGACAGTGGTCAAAGACAGACCTGAGACAGACAAAAACATCTGATGAAGATCTGAAGAAGTGAAGGGCTTCCCTGCAGAGTCCAGAGAAGACCACACAGGCAGAGGGAGCAGGGACCCAGGGAAGGGGTGTGCCTGGGTGTTAGGGGAGGCACACGTGATTCTGTGGGGAGGTTGGCACGTGATTCTCACACACTTGAGGATTGGGGGCACCATAACCTCCAATTTCCTTAAGCTCACGACAGCAGGTAGGCACTTCCCATTAAAATGTATGACATCTGAATGCAGTTTCTGTGGCTCTCTGGGTTGTGAGATTTGCATTAAAGTGCTCAGTCACCAAGTGTTTTCAGTTTAGTCTGCACATTCACTGTCTCCCACTAGTAATTTCACATACATGAGCTGTCCAGAAAACAGATTATTATTCATACTTTGGGTTTTCTCAGAACTACAGCAGTGTACATCTCTCCAGCAACTTATAATTTCCACAGGACTTTCATCCACTTATCTCATTTGATTTACAGCTTACAAACCATGGAAGGGAGGGGCATTATCCCATTTTGCAGAAATAGAAGGCTTTCCAAGGACACGTGCAGAAGAAGAGCAAGGGCCATTTTCCACTACTATGACTCTCTTGAGTATATAATTATCACAATTCCTCTTTTTCATATGGTAAAATATTCCCCTCTTTGAGGGAAGGGGCTATCACCTTTTCATCCTGATATGTCTGAGGCAGGCTTTGGTGTTAGGTCTGAGCCTAGCAGGGTTGTTGTGCCACAGCCAGCTCCTACCAGTTCATAGCAATCAAATGATAAATTTTCAGGAATTTTGCAAGCTGGTTGACATCGTGTTGATAGTGTGAAATGAACCATTATACGAGTATTTATACCACAAAAATCAGCAAACCTACAAATCAGGGCCTGTTCCTGCCCTAGCCCAGCCCCATCCCAGAAGAGCTGGCCTATGAGCATTTACCAGCATACCATCACCTCCAAGCCCAATACTGCCTCTTGTTAGCTACAATCTCACACAAATAGCTTATTGCACAAGTCCTCAGATTTTCCTGCAAGATGGTTCTGAAGATTAATCAAGATAAAACATGAAGAGAGCTGTGTAGCACTCATGACCTTCAGCAGCACGCATGTGTACTATCACAGAGCAGGTGTGGGAGGGACTCAGAAGCTCCCATGGACCAGAGAGGGTTTCAGAAAGGAGACACCTGGGAAACATAAGGAACAGCCAGAAAAGTGGGTACAAGAAGGAGTTGTGCTGTTGCAGCAAAGAACCCCATAGCCACCCCTGGGTGTGAGAAGACCTGGCTCTTAACGTGTGACCTTGCCTTTGCCCCAATTACTTGTGAGATCCCCCATTCCACCCTGAGGAACAGCCCAGCACAGCACGGCCTCCCTCCCTGGGTCCTGTCTCTGCACAGCCCGTCCTTGGGCTCCCCTGTCAGGCTCGGTAATGCCTATCAAGGTGTAGCTGGGCACACCTGTGACACCTCACTGCCCCATCCCTGCCCCTAGAGTAACAAACACATGCCACTTACAAAGAAAATGTTGGCGATATGGCATCTTTGAAGCACACGGTGAGGTAGCCATGAGACTACGAGTGCTGAAAGCACCCTGGAAAAGGTGGCATCACCTCCCACCACTTTTATTATGGAGGCTGACATGGGTGTCCCAGGAGACTGAAGAAGATGTTACAATTGCAATCAGGAAAACTCCCGTGAGCACTCTCCACCCTATGTCATGGGTGGACCAGAACCTCATTTGACCCCAGGGAGAGAAAGATGTTTGGAATCTCTACAATTTTCTGCCTTACTCCAGGACACCAAAGCACAATGATTGCTCAGGATGCAGAACATGATGGAAGGCATGAGCACCTGTTGGTTAGTGCCGTCTGCTCCCCCAGTGAGCTCTGGAAAGATGGGAGGGTGACTATCTTCCTCATGGTTCTGCCACCGAGGCATACCATAGCATTTGCCACGTTGTCAGCACTGAACGAACTGACATGATGAACATCAGATGCTCAGGAGGCAGATGAGCAAGGCATGGTCCCCTTCCCTAGGCAGTTCACTGCCACAGGAGAAAACAGACACATCAGCAGGTGATGGGACAAGGCTGCTTCTGAAGGGAAAGGGGCTGCAAGAAGCTCAGAAAGCAGGAGGAAGGTGGTAAGAACTGGACTCGAGTTCGAAGGGGGAAAGAGTCATCCTGCTTCTCTTCATTTCTGTACTATTGGAAATTAGGACAGTGCCTGGCACCCAGGAAGAGCTCAGCAAATATCTACTCCAGAATGAGTTCCTGCAGGACAGTGAGCAGAAGTCTGTACAGTGAACCCAGAAGAGGTGCTCCAGAATGAGTTCCTGCAGGACGGTGAGCAGAAATCCGTATGGTGAACATAGAAGAGGTGCTCCAGAATGAGTTCCTGAGGGGGTGAGGAGAAGTCCCCACAGCAGACACAGAGGAGAGGTCCTCAAGAATCAGCTCCTGTGGGATAGTGAGCAGAAGTCCTCACAGTGGACACAGAATGCGTTCCTGCAGGACAGTGAGAAGAAGCCACACAGTGAACACCAAAGCGGTGCTCCAGAATGAGTTCCTCAGGAACGGTGAGCAGAAGTCCACAGTGGACACTGAAGAGACGTCCTCCAGAATGAGATCCTGGAGGATGATGAGCAGAAGGCCACATAGTGGACACGGAGGAGAGGTCTGCCAGCATAAGATCCTGCGGGATGGTGATAAGCCCACGCTGTGGACGCAGAAGAGAGGTGCTCCGGAATGAGTTCCCGTGGGATGGTGAGCAGAAGTCCCACAGTGGACACAGAGGAGAGGTCCTCCAGAATGAGTTCCTACAGGACAGTGAGCAGAAGTCCCACAGTGGACACAGAATTGGTGCTCCAGGCAGGAGGCTCAGCAGGTACAAAGGCATGAAGAGATGGGAACAGCAAGGGGCAGTGCAGGTGCCATAGATCATACAGCAAAGTTGGAACAAGAGTGTGTTCCAAGGCAGCGGCTGACATGACACTGGTCAGGGTTAGAGGCTAGGTCTTTGCACAGCCATTGCAGCGCTGCATGCACAGAAGTCTAGCCTCAGGTTTACACTTTGGTAAGAGTTGAAGGGCACCTGGTGATGGGCACTGCAGCTGATGTTGGAATGCTAAGTAGGCCCTGTAGTTACAGTCAAAGCTGGTGATGACTTCTACAGGAATGACACCACTCAGCCTCCAGCAATCATTCATAGAAGGTTGGGGTCCTTTTCCAAAGACTGCGCCTGGGGATTCCCAGCCTCTGTCCTCCCTCCAATTGCTTTCCCTGCCCTCCTGCTTCAGCCAGAGCAGTTCCATCTTTAAATATTTATGTAGTTTTCTTTTAATGAAAAGTTTCCATGCTTAAAATTTATCCATGGATTTAAGTGGTTCTTTCTTGGCTTAGAGTGGCAGGTAGACACCTGTGTGTTGACTCATTCCATTTGCAACTCAAAAAAGGTTCTAGAAAACTATACCTGCTCTCAGAGCTATTTAAACTGACTTCAGGTATCTGTTCTCATCCTGTCCTACCAGGCATGTGTGCTCACAGTTGGTTTAGGCTGTAGACAGTGGTAGGTGCCTCCCTCATCCTATTTTAAACAAAACATTTTAACAGTCTAGTAAATGTTGTCAATCAGGTGAGTAGAAATGGAATTTTAAATGAAGTCCAAAACCACAAATGAGCTACCTACCCACTAACATTTAATTAGGATAATAATCTAAAACTAAAAACTGGAAATGTGTTCTCCAAAAGCCACCATGTGCTCACGGCTGATACCAGAGGAGAGGGTGAGCAGAGAGAGTCCATACAGAGGTGAAGCAGCCTCGCTTCAAGTGCTTAACCAGTTAGAGACCAACCTCAAAGCACAAGAGCCCACATGGGCACATCTTGCTGCTGGATCCCACTGCACTTCACATGGACTGTGCATCTCACAGATGGAGGTCTGTAGAGGCCTGCACTGGGCTGTCTGCAGGTGCCACCTGTCCAGCAGCCTGTGCTCATTTGGCATCTGCCTGTCACGTCGCGGTGACCCTTGCAATGCTCCAGAGTTTTAACACTGTTATATCTCTTATGGTGATCTGTGGCCAATGATCTTTGATGTTAGTTAGCATTGTATATGTTTGAGGGTACGGTGAGCCACACTGGCAAACCTGAAAACTGTATTATGTGTTCTGCTGCTTCCCCTACCTTTCTCCATCTCCCTGGGCCTCCCTATTCCCTGAAACACAACAGTATTGAAACTAAGGCACTTAATCACCTTGCCATGTCCTCTACATGTTTAAGTGAGAGTCACATGTCTCTCACTTTAAATCGAAATCTAGAAGTGATAAAACTCAGCGAGGAAGGCATATGGAAAGCCGAGACTAGACAAAAGCCAGGCCTCCTGCACTCAACAGTTAGCCACATTGTGAATACAAAGGAAACATTCTCAAAGGATATTAAAGTGTTGCTCCAAGGAACACACAAATGATTAAAAAAAAGTGCAAAAGCATTATTGCTGATATGGCAAAAGTTTACGTGGTCTGTATAGAAGATAAAACCAGCCACAATACTCCCTTAAGCCAAAGCCTAATCCAGTGCAAGGCCCTGACTCCCTTCCATTCTGTGAAGACTCAGGGGTGTGAGGATTCTGCAAAAGAAATGTTTGAAGCTAGCAGAGGTGGGTTCAGGAGGTTTAAGGAAAGAAGCCATCTCCGTAACGCAGAAGGGCAGGATAAAGCAGCAGGTGCTGATGGCAAAGCTACAGCAAGTTACCCAGAAGACGTAGCTAAGATAAGTGACGAAAGTACATTATACAACAGATTTTCAGTTATCGGTCAAACGACCTTCTATTGGAAGAAATTGTCTTGCACTTGCACAGCGAGAGACAAGATGCCAGGCTTCAAAGCTTCAAAGGACAGGCGCACTCTCTTGTTAGGGGCCAATGCAGCCGAAGACTTTAAATTGAAGCCGATGCTCACTTACCATTCTAAAAATTCTGCTGTCCTTAAGAATGATGCTGAATCTACTCTGCCTGTGCGCTATAATGAAATAATAAAGCCTGAATGACATCATGAATGTTGTTCTCATTTGTAACACAACATCCTTTCTGTAGCCCAAGGATCCAGTTGTTATGTTTGACTTTCAAATTATATCATTTAGGCAAATCAGTGCCTATAGCTGGCACAGACTGTGATTCCTCTGATGGACTGGGGAAAACTAAATCGAAAATCTTCTGGAAATAATTCATCATTCTAGATGCTGTCAAGAATATTCATGATTCACAGGAGGAGGATAAATGTCTCTATAAACAGGAGTTTGGAAGAAGTTAATTCCAACCCTCACCACTGGCTTCGAGGGGTTCAGGAATTCAGCAGAGGAAGTCATTGCAGTTGTGGTGGAAATAGCAAGAGAAGTAGAACTAGAAATGGACCTTAAGGATATGACTGAGTTGCTATTAATATAATCTCACGATACAGCTTGAACAGAGGAGGAATTGCTTCTTACACATAAGCAAAGAAAACAGTTTATAGAGATGGGACCTATTCCTGGTGAAGATGCCATGAACATTTTTGAAATGACTACCTAGGATTTGGAATAGTACGTAAACTTAGTTGAGAACTCAGTGGCAGAGTTTGGGAAGACTGACTCCACCTTTGAAAGGAGTTCTACTATGGTAAAACGCTACCAGACAACACTGCATGCTATAGAGAAATCTCTTATGAAAAAAAGAGTCAAACGATGCAGCAAACTTCACAATTGTCTCATTGTAAGATATTAATTACCATATTACCCCAGCTGTTAGCAACTACCACATAGATCAGTCAGCAACCACGGGCATCATGGCAAGACCCTCCACTATCAAAAAGATTACAACTCGCTGAAGGCTCAGATGGTTATTAGCATTGTGTTAGTAATAAAGTATTTTTAAATTCAGGTATGTTCATTCCACTTCTAGACATAATTCTCTGCACACGTAATAGACTATAATATCGTATAAACAACTTTGGTTCGCACTGAGGGACCAAAAGCATTCTGTGACTTGCCTCGTTGTAACATTTCTTTTCTTGCTGTGTCCTGGAATCAAACCTGCGATGTCCTTGAGGTAATGCCTGTATTGGCAATAACAATGAAGACTCTTCATGGGGTGGTTAGCACATGTCCAAGACCACATGGGTGCTTATTGTGTGACACCATTTGATCCTTAGAACAACACTTAGAACTTTTTCCTTTGGTTTCCATTTTGCAAATAAGCAACCTGAAACACACAGGGGCAAATCAACTTGCTCTCAAGGTCTCTGTATTAGTCAGCTCAGATAGACATACCAAAAATAAAACACGGACTGGGGGCCTTAAATGATAAAATTTTACTTCTCAATAGTTCTGGGGGCTAGAAGTCCACTATTGTGGTGCTGGCGTGGTGGGGAACTGGTGAGGGCTCTCTTCCCAACCTATAGACGGCAACCTTCCTGCTGTGTGACCATCAGATCTCTCTCTCTTCCTCTTCCTAAAAGGTCACATGGTCCTATCAGATTAGCACCCTGCTCTTATGACTTCATTTTTCTGTAATTACCTCTTAAAGACCCCATCTCCAGATATGGTTGCTTTGAGAGCAGAGCTTCAACATGTGCATCTGGAGCCAAGTGACACAATTTGTCCACAGCAGCCTTGTAGCTGTCAAGAGGCAGAGCTGGGATAAGAATCTGGGAGTGTGTTAGAAAATTTCTCCCTCAGCCTCTTACCCACTATTTCCTCCTTTCCAACCTTCCACCCCACCAGGGCTCCTGGTAAAGAGTCACCCTCATTTTCTGGGGTGTAATTTTTCTTTCTCTGTCTCCTTTGCCTAGGTTATCTTAAGCCCCAGAGAGTGAAACAGTTTTCATTAAAACAGGTGAAAATATTGCACTTGACAACTCAGCCTGGGTCATCACAGACTTGGGAGCACAAATCATTCATTCCGTTAGAGGCAAAATTATCATGAAAAATAATCAATATAGGGCCTTAGCTGGTGCTAGTTACAGAGCATGTCAGTGAAAAGAATAATGACAAGGTGCACAGTCTGGATTTCTAAGGCTATGATAATTCACCTCCCATGTAAAAAGACGAAAGGCTACATATGATTAATACAAAGTGGTGGTTGTCCTTTTGAACTAAAGGTAATGCTACCTTTACACTGTGTGCTATTCCAGCAGGCACCAGAAAGGCAGCCAAAACAAAGCCCGGGAGGGGTACTTCAGCAGGAAGGGGTGGGGTGCAGTGGGCTCAGGAGGGAAGGGCCAGACCCCATCACAAGCACTGTGGACACAAGTGACAATTGTGGGCCACAAAACCAGACAGTCTCCATTTACTAGTGGTGAGACTCAGTTGCCCCTTCTGTAAAATGGGACCAGTAATAGTAAGTTAATAGCAAGAAATTAAAGAGGCTGTCAGGAGGATCAAACAAGTACCTAGTAAGTATTAGAGGTCATTTTCTTATAAGAACGAAAAACATTAGGGCATGGCAGGGGGGAGAAGTGATATTGAACCTGAATCAAAAGTTCCTTGGGTCAGGCCAGGTACTGAGCAGCCTGGGACCCTGCTCTCTATCTCTGAGACAAGGGCAGAGCTGGCATGAATACTTCCAAACAAGGATATCCTGTAGGTGTCGTGGCTACCGATCATGTGGCCAGAACAGACTCTACTTGTCTTCTTCTGGAAACAACTCTGAATTCCCTCTGGAGAGCCCCTGCTCCCACTCTTCACCCATGAGACTCGGGGTCCAACCTCCTGCCCTTCCTCCACTATTCAGGGATGGGCACGTGACTCAAGTTAGGTCAACACTGCCCACGACCTACAGCCTCTGAGGGGCTGTTCAGCTGGCAGGAGCTACTGGACCTAAGTTATGGCTCTGAAAATGAAGCTAATTTGGGGGAAAAAGGAGAAACAAAGAGAGAGAGACCAAAGGCACTCTAGACTTTTAGTTATAAAAACCAAGAAATTCCCTTTTGTACTTAGGCAGATTTGTTTCTCCTCCCTATAACTAAATAATTCCTAACCCATACAGTATATAAGGTGTTCATTACTGACCAATGGAATGATGACTTTTCTCCTTTTAACCTGTAGCTTGAAGGACCATTATTTATATCCCTCTATCCATCTGTCTGTCTATTATCTATCTACCTATCTGTCTGTCTATCTATCTATCTATTGCTATCATCTGTTATCTATATCTACCATCCATTTTTATCTATCACCCTTAGCTGATCTATCATTTAGCATATATCACTTTTCTACCATCTATGTATCTACCATCCATTTATCTTATCATCCATCTATTATCATATATATATCACACATATACATGTAAACCTCTTAAAGTGAACAATATTTTTATTTACAGAAAATAGACTTTCACATATTTTCTTTTCAGTTAATTCTTGACTCAGTTATAAATAGGGTATTATTCTGCACTGCTGCTGGGAATGCAAGCTAATACGTTCCTTTTGGAAAGAAGTTTGGAGAACACTCAGGGGTCTAAAAGTAGACCTGCCATTTGATCCTGTAAATCCTCTACTAGGTGTATAGCCAGAAGACAAAAAATCACACTGCAACAAAGATATTTGCATCAGATTGTTCATTGCAGCTCAATTCCTAATTGCCAAGTCATGGAAAAAGCCCAAGTGCCCATTGACCCATGAATGGATTAGTAAATTGTGGTATATGTATACCATGGAATACTATGCAGCCTTAAAAAAGATGGAGACTTTATCTCTTTTATGTTACCATGGATGGGGCTGGAACACATTCTTCTTAGTAAAGTGTCTCAAGAATGGAAGAAAAAGTATCCAATGTACTCAGGACTTTTTATGAAACCAATTTATAATTATTCACACTTTCTTGTGAAAGATAGATCACAACTATAGCCCAGGATGAAGGAGAGAAATGGAGTAGGAAGGGGAAGGTGGGGGGAGGTTTGATAGAGGGAAGGTAAACAGTGGGACCACACCTATGTAACATATTGCAAGGGTACAAGTCAAATCTATCAAGTATAGCACATAAATGTCTTAACACAATAATTAAGTAAATGAGGTGAAAGCTATGTTAATTAGTTTCATGCAAGCACTCCAAATTGTAAAAAAAATCAACACATTGTACCCCACAAATGCATAAATGTATTCATTATCTATGTGTATATGACTTAATAAAAGGAAAAAAAACAAATTGAAAAAAAGAATTAAAAAAAAGTCCACTAACAAGAGGAAATTGAGTCTCAGGCAGCTTGAGAAATGACCTCATAATCCAGCAATAGTTCACCCCTGTCTTAGTTATGGTGGGAACACATTGCTAGTAGACCAACACCTGTGTGGAGAATTTTTGTGTTTACCCTGCTCTTTCATGTAACCAAAGGGTATTGGTCACAACTCTGCTGGAGTTCTTAGAGAACATGAACAGAGCACCAAACATCAGTGCTCAACAAAGGTCTGCTCCAACCTAAGCTTTCTCCTTTAACACCCCTGATACGAGCTCAGTTATGCACCTGCCGGCTGGTCCACTCTAGGAAGTCTCTCCCGGAAGTGTTTAGGCTCAGAGATATTCATCTAAGCAGTATTTACATTGGCTAAATAATTAGAAATAGCCCTAAGTAACCTAGAAAACAAGATAAAGATTTGATGGCTTATGTACTTTTCCAAAGTGGACTCGTAGGCCATTAAAAATTATGGAGAAAGGGTTTGCAAAATTAAGGAGACAGTGCTCCTACAACACTATTAATTTGAAGATGCAGAAGACAAAATCATTGCGACCATACGTGTCATTGATATAAAAAATATAAGAAAAAGGAGTATGTAAAGAATTACATATCAAGATGTGATCTGGACATGATGAGATTCTGGGTAATTGTTGCTTTCTTACGTATTTTACTTTTTATGTTTCACAAGGAACATATGATGCTTTTCTGATTAGAAATTTAATTGTAAAAATATCCTATTTTGTAGTAATCTAAACATGAAGGAGTATATGTCCCTCTAATGACTGAAGTGTTTACATCACTGGGGGGAACACAGAGAACATTCAAGTGCAACTCAGATGCAAATCGGTTACAGATACAACATCGGTTTGCTTTTGCCCCATGGAAATGCCTGAATCTGTGCATGTGCCATGCACACCTTGGTTTTCTCAAACAGGACATTCATCTTCCTCCTATTCTCCTATCACTCCAAGTTCAAAGTGTTTCTAAATATGCAGAGATAGAAATTAGCGGTGACAAGAGTGAATATGGGCAAAGACTGTCTTTCCCCTTCCAGATCGCGGCTGTGGCTCTAACAGATCGGTAGTCAGCTGAGCTGCCAAATGAAACTACCAGAATTTGTGCCCTACAGTGGCCTGTCCTCTTCCCATCAATGAAATCCCACTTAGGAAACATTTGCTAAGTTCCTCTGACATGTCTGACACTATGTCAGACACCCAGAAACAGAGAACTGACAAACAGCACTTGTTTGCAAATAGCGAGTAATTTCTCAGGGAAAATCACTGAATAGTCTGATAATTTGTGTTCGTTCTGGTAAAGGCTGTTTGGGTCAAGTGCACAGCAAGGCAAAGAACAAGAGCTGTGGTCACCCTGTCAGCAAAGGTTCCTGGCCTAAGGGCTTCCCACGCCAGGCTCCTGGAACTTTCCAGAGTGGGTCAGGAGACACTGATGGAGGTGGGGACACTGATGTAAAGGCATTGAGGCAGGGGCTTTACATCTGGGGTGCAGGTGTAAAGGGGTGTAACAGCCAAGGATGGAACAGAGAGAAAGTTCTGGCAAGCTGTGTGGGTTGCACTCAGAACTCAGAATTTAGCGTGTCCATGATGCACAGCCACCCTAAGTAGAATAAAACACGGGTTCCAAGTGGCCCTTATTGCCATCAGCTCTGTGGGTGGGATTTTCCAAAACACTGAGCGCCCCTTATAGCCTCTATTTGGCATTCTCCTAGAACATTACAACCTATCTTCTCAGACACACAAAGCCTTCTCTTCTGAATTTATTTTCAATTCTGATTCATCAGATAAGAGAAGGGAATTAAAATGAAGCACATCCATGAAGATCCCGTCAGAAACTGCATTCTGCAACGCGCTCAGAAACACCTGAACCCAGAGGTGCACCCCTTTCTCTTCTCAGTCCAGACACTTCCTCCCAGCAGAGCTGGGTCTGCACCGGCTGCAGCCAGGAGGCGCTGGAGCCGCGCAGACCACTCACCACAGGTTGACGAGGAAGGGGTGCTCCAGCCCCTGCATGATCTGCAGCTCCCGGAAGACGTTGCGGACCTCATCACGTTCGATGCACTTCTGCTTGTTCATGTACTTCATGGCGTACATCTTCTTGGTGTCCCGCTTCTGCACGATACACACCTGCGAGATGACCCAAGGGACAACATTCAGGCCATTAAAAAAGAAGAAGAAAAGTCAATCCCCTGCCTCATTTCTGCTCCTGAATTCAAGTCTCTGTCTCTCGAAAACTCACTAGCGGAGCAGCTCTGGCCAAGGTAGTGCCACAACCTCCCCACATCTGTAAAATGGAGGAGCTGGGTCAGATTCATCCATTTACTCAATGTTTGCACTAGTACTGGCCATGTCCTAAGTGTGGAAAAGGAATTGCACATGCACGAGATGGAAGGAGCTGCCCTGCCCTCGGGGAGCTCACAGCCTAGCAAAACAGATGCACGAGTGACCAGAACCCTGAGATGTGTTGTTGGCACAGTGCTACTGACCATCTCTGCCCACCTGAGAATCTTCCCCCCTCCCACTTCACTGCACACCTGCCTGACCTCCACTCCCCAGGCCGGCATCAGTTAGCCTAAGGGCTATTTTGACCAGCTGTATGTGGCCCATACAACAGACCAGTAAAGCTAGAGAATTAGCATCCACAACTTGGACCTTGGACCCTGATGGGTAGAAATTAGGGTACCAATATCCCAGCTCTCTTGCCCATTGGGCGAGATAAGTCTGAGACTGGTGTTTCACACTGGTTTTCAGAGTTTGCTCAGCTTGATGGCGTGCCTCTTCCTGGCAGTTTTCCTTCCCTGCCTCACTTTCCAACTCACTCTCTTGTGTATTCTTTACCTCTCCAGGTCCCTGCACTCAAATACTTGCCTTGGAACCTGCCTTTGGGGAAACCCAAAATCAGGCTCTTGGGCTCTGGCAGAACACGGGAGTTGTAGCAGTGGTGAGGACAAAGCCTGTGTATTGCGCAGGTGCTGCAGGCCAGGCACTGGACAAATCATCTCCTGATTATCTCACTTATTCCCCACAAGACCATTCTGCATAGAGGATAAGGAGACTGTAGCCTGGAGTGTATGAATTAACTTGCCTGGAGTTCAACTAGTTGTTAAATAGCAGGGCAGGACTGAACCCACACAGTCTGACTTCTGAGGGACTCCCTCACGTGCGGGCAGGAGGGTCGAGAGGTCGGGGCAGGTCCCTGGGAGAAGGCTGCCCCAGGAATCGATGCCGGAGGGTGAGCGCTAAGGGATGGGAAGACAGCAACGGCGAAGGGGGAGGCTTCTGGGTGAAGGGGACGCAAGGACAGAAGACTTGAGTCTGAGGAGAGGTATGGTGGGAAAATATCTCCAGGGCTAACGCAGCGCGAGACAGGGATGTCAACAAGGATGACGTGATCTGTCATCCCCTCAGTTCCTCGAGCTGCTACAACAAACTGTCAAAATGGGCGGCTTAAACACCAGAACTGTGTGTTTCTGAGACGTTTCTGGAGTCTGGAATCCAAAATCAAGGTGCCATCAGGGCCGTGCTCCTCTGATGCCCCAGGGAACATCCCTGCTCGCCTCTTCTAGCTTCAGGCTGCGGCCGGAGACCCTGGTGCTCCTGGGCTCACAGCTGCAGGGCCTCTGTCCCTGCCTCCTTGCCCCATGGGGTTCTCCCCATGTCTGCGTCACTGTTTCCACAGTTTTATCTTCATGTAAGGACACCAGTTACAGTGGTTTCAGGGCCCACCCTACTACAATATGATCTCATCTAACCTAGTTATATCATCAATAACCCTATTTACAAATAAGGTCACATTTGAGATTCCAGGAGGCCATGGCATGGAGGCAGGGGTGACTGTCCAACCTTGTGCAGCTACTGTGATGTCACTGTGCCCACTCTGTGGGCAGAGGAAGGTGAGGCCCAGGCAGCTTCCAGGCCTTCCTCAAGACTCACCCCCCAGCTCTCTGCCTCTCAGCTATCCTTGCTCACCCCACACAGGGCCTCCCTAAGAAAAAGACATGTTGGAAAGGCTAGTAAAGTAATAAGATAGTGGACCCAGCTGGGGAACTCAGGGTACCTCCTGAACACAGGCGGCTTTCTCTTGGAAACGGACCCCTTTCAGCCCTGACATGCTCTGGGTCTGTGCAAGACAGATCCAGGACATGGGGAATCCTGAATTCTGGCTCCGGTTTTGTCCTTGCTGCTCTCTGGGCCTCAATCTCGGCACCTGTCCACACTGAGTTAGCAAAACTTATGCTACACCACTGGGGTAGAACTCAACAAGGGGGAGCAAGTGGAAATATGGGGCGGGGGTGGTGGTTAATAACTGTCACCCGAATCTCAATGTATTAAATGGTATACTTCATAAAAGCACCAAAAAAGATGTTTTTCTACATGGTAAAATTAGTGGTATAAGGTTGAAGGCCCATGGAACTCCCATTTCCAGTGAACTTGAAAATGCAAAATGCAGAAAGACAAAGGTGTAGTGTCCAAAGACACTTTAGGGAGCTTGGCTTTGGGGGGATCTGAGCAGAAACCCCTGGAGCCCTGGGCGCAGGCCCCGGCCCACGTCTGAAGGCAGATGTGCCCAGGAGGGTAATGCCTCAGTTAGAATTGTTCATTTCCCCTTTATAACAATATATTTTCTCCAATTTCAATATCAGGTGTATCCAGATCAAGTAGAATGATTTTGAAATATTTCTTCTTTTCTATTATCTATAAGATTTGGCATGATCTGTTTTTTGAAACTCTCTTTTATTTATATAATATTAGATGTCTATTTTTTGAGACATTGGAAAAAAAAGAAGTTAACTGATGACTTCATACTGAACATCAGACCCAAAGCATTCTATAATAGACATACTGAAATTTGACAATGTGAACGTTACTTTCTTGGCATTATTAGTATTAATATTGCTTAATATTTCCTTGCAATAATCGTCTGTTTTCTTTTCTGAATGTATTTATCTTCGTTCATTCTTTACATGGTTTTTGCTTCTAGTTCTTATCTTAAACATTTTTATTAAGTTTTGAGCCTTTTAAATTCTGTGAAGGCAAAAAGTGTAAACCTAATATACACATGTATATGTAAAAAAAAAAAAAAAAAAGAATTGTTCATCTCTCTCACTTCTTCTCGTTGGCCTTTTCAGCAGAGACGCTGAGCAGGCTGAGCGGGCCCTGTCTCTGTGGAGCTTCAGCCCTGCTGTCAGCAGCGGCAGTGTCTTGAAAAGCTCAGGCTGGGATTGGAGGCTATGTGAGGTCCCCAGTGCCAAGTTTGCTCAGAGAAAGGCATCCACGACTCTCATTGGTTTTGACAGATGAAGGTGCCGAGGAATGGCTCTCACCTCAGCTCAGAGACAGTTTAGGAATTAGAAGAAACTCTCCAAAACTAAACTAGAATCCGGCTTTCAACGTAGAGCTAAGATTTCAATCAAACTTGGAAGTTTGACTTTTCAGTACAAGAAAAAGAAGGCAGTTGGGATAAGATGTCACATATAGCTTGAAGTTCAGATTTACAAGTAAACAAAGAGAGGCCAGGGAAAGGAGCTCTGGGTGTGGCTGAGATCCCTTCATCAGTGGGGCCTAGACTGCATCCTCCATAAATTGAGGGCTACATGCTCACTACAGCATCTTAGGGACCTCCCGTTTCTCAGGCACACAGTGCTAAGAAGGCTGGACCCAGGTCAGGAGACCTGAGTGCTCACTCTGCCCTCTAGCAGACTGAGCAGATCTGGGCACAGGCCCCTGAACTGAATGGAGGTAAGGGTCAGCCAGGAAGTCAGAAACACAGGGGAAGTCTGAGCTCAGGGGCTCTCTGACCACTCTACTAACTCTTGCTCTTTGCTGTGTGATCATGGGAACACACTTATCCTCTGTGAACCTTTGTCTGCTTCTTAGCTCCTGCTGCTCAAGAAGACCCACACTAGGAAAAAGCCATATGATGACACACGCAGAGCCTGGAGCCACACAGCCACAGACCAAGGTCACGTGATGACACATCCAGAGCCTGGAGCCATGAAGCCACAGACCAAGCAATGCCAGGATTGCCAGAAACCAGGGGAAGGTGAATGAGAGGTGTGGGACAGATTCACCCACTGAGCCTCTGAGGACCTACCCTGCCCACACCTGGATTTTAGACTTCTGGCCACCAGAGATGTAAGAGAACAATTTCTGTTGTTTTGAGCCACTCAGTGTCTGATAATTTGTGATGCATTCCCTAGGAAACTAACGCTGTCTAGAAACTTCTACAGCTACCACTCACCTACAGCTGAACTGCTCAGCAAGCGCTCTGTGGTCCTTACTCTCCTCAGTGTGGAGTGGATCTACAGGACGGAGCCTCCCAGGGCTGCCACCAGGTCTCCCAGGATGAGTGGAAAGAGGAGGGCACAGTCTGCAGCCCACGTAGGGGATGGGGACACATAGGGTGCTGGAGCGAGGGCCAGACAGATGCCTAGAACCCAACCTGAGTCCCTGGCAAAGTGTCCTTCCTTTCCGTGAGTCCCTGCAACTCTGGGGTTTGGAATTTAGGAAGAATTCATTGCCAGTGCTTCCTGACTAGCTATCCCTTCCTAATTAACCATCCCACCTCTGCTCTGGTCTCCACGGATACCCTTTTGTCTGATGGAAACCTCTGAAGAACCAGACTTAAAGCCTGCAGGGGTATTCTTTTGCCTTGAAAAAAATGGTCAAGGTCAGTATTCTGTCATTCAAAGCCCTCCATAACACGTCAACCCAAAGACATGCATGCACATACCACTCCTTTACTCCCAACTCCCTCAAATCATTCAGAGTTTCTCTGAAGAGTTTCCCCACCACCCCTCCTACCCTCATTGTCCCTCTCCTGTCCCACTACCCTCTTGGGCAGCTGCCCATGGAAGCTGCACAGTCCTTGCTCACTGGGCTGTCACAGGCACTGTGTCTGCCACACGGCTTAACATGCTGTGTTATGAACCTGTTATTGTCCGACAGTAGGACCCCAGAGGTCATATCTACCCGGTTCCCTGCTCAGGGGTTCACATATGTGAATTTGTTACCTTCTCCCCGGACCCCCAGACTGGTCCATTTCACTCCCTGTGCTTAGACCACCCTCCCGGCAGCCTTCTCCGCCCTAGTCCTTGCTGGGACCTCTACCTTCTGGCCTCAAGGTTTCCCGGCCCTGACCGCCAAGGCTGAGTCTAGGAAGAAGCTGAATTTCATTCATGACTGGGTCTTTCAGGTCCCAGGGCAGGTCAGTGGTCCTGGGTGTAGGGGGAGGCTTTGGTTGGTCCCTGCTCAGAGTCCATGACAACCCTATCACAGAGGAGTTCTGCTGAGCAGGAGCCTGTTGGCCTCATGAGTTCCCGACGGTGTTTTAGAGAGAAACGCAATACCTGTCACCAGTGGCCAACTGTGCCTAGGCTCTAGGAGCCTTCACCTTCATAGTAGAAGAGCCAGGTCTCAAGGGCACCAGTGCTTCTTAGCAGGCTGCTCAGAGCCCTTCTCCATAGGAAATCACAGTTAACGGAGCAAAAACAAGCAATTTGGCCAAAGCCACCCAAGCTGCTAAAAGGCAAGCACCCAGTTAGCATCCAGTTAGGACCTGATGTCATTATTATTAAATTACTAAATGCAGAACACAAATGTTTTCACACAGTAAATGAGAAAATCTCACAAATGTTATGTCGAACTGATGGATGAAAATATCTCAAGATTGTATATGAAGCCCTCACACTGTACTCCATGATTGAACTAATGTACACAGCTATGATTCAATAAAATATAAATAAATAAATAAGAAAAAGAAAGAAAGAATTAAGAGTATAATTATTATATGATTCATCCATACTTCTTCTGGGTATGTACCCCAAGGAGATGAAACTACCACCTTTTAAAGACTACATTAATTGTAGCAGTATTCACAGTAGCAAAAATATGGAAACAACTTAAGTGTTCAATAATGAATGAATAATGAAAATGTGACATTTACATAGATGGATAGATACACACTCACACGTACTCAAGGGAATATTATTCAACCTTCAAAGAGAATGAGATCTGACCATTTTCTACCACATGGATGAAATTAGAGAACATAAAGAAAACATTGTATTATCTCACTTATATGTGGAATATATATTTTTAAAAAGCAGTTAAATATACAGAGAATAAAGAGTGGTTACCTGGATTCCCACTCCCTCCAGACAGTGAGAGTGATGCTAAGCCAGACAGAAATCTGCACAGCTGTTGAGAAAAAGGAGAAAACTGTTTCAAGAGTTAATACCCATTCTGGATTCTGGATTTGGGCATCTATTGTTGTGACCTATTGTGTTAATTTCTTCAAAACCCTCAAAGAACATAGAAAAGCTACTTCCACAATAGTAGTTTGTTTCTCTTTGATGGTGCCTTGTTGCTGTTTGTCAGCCAGTTCGCCAGCTGTTTCACTACCTATGCAACCTGGAATGGTCCTGTGGGATTAGAGAGCTTGATGCCAACTACCCAGGGTTGGTATCCATTACACTTGCTATGTTTATTGAAACAGCAAATTGCTTTAACATTGCTTTAGGCCATGTGTGGTCATTTTTCACTACTCTATGTTATAGTTCACCCATTTTATGGGGATGGTAATAGTTATCTCATTCTGTGGATGATCTGAAAAGATGTGGGTCTTCCTATGTTGCTCAGGTTGGACATGAACATCTAGGCTCAGATTTCCCACCTCAGCCTTCCAAGTAGCATGAGTAACATGCTTCTGGGCCCAGCTGGACATGAAATTTACAGTGATCAAACATCCAATTAGCTGAAAGCATCATAGACAGATAATGGAAAAACTACAATGTGTTTTTCATCTAGGAGCGAGTGGTTTCCTGGGAGAAATTGTGACTTTGTAGGTCTGTTGTTGAAATCAGAATAAACTATATTTCATTTGCATATTCCTAAAAACAAATGTGGTTACTGGGGGCATGAGTGAGGAGAGGAAATGGGAGATGTAGATCAAAGGGTACAAAGTAGCAAGTATGTAGTATATGCAAGTCTGGGGATCCAATATAAAACATGAGGACTGTAATAATAAAATTACATCAAGTTAGGGATTTTTGTCAAATATGTAGATTTTAGCTACTCTTATTAAAAATAAAAATTAAGTTGTGAGATGAAAGATGTGTTACTTTGTTTCATTATAGTAACACTTTTACTATCTATACATCTCATAGCATCATGTTGTAAACTTCAAATATGCACAAAAACTTATTTTTTAAAAATTTAAATAATGTATGCAAGCAAAATAAATGATATAATTCATCCATTATAATTTCATAATTAAAAAAAATTTCTTCCAAAATATTAATGTCTAGTATGCATATGAAGATTTTTGGAAATTCCTATGAAATACTCAAAGTTTATTTATAATATTTAGTTAATATGCATGCATATTTTAAAAATATAAAATAACACATGACTCCAGAGTTCCTTACCTATATTTTTATATTCTGTGAGGATATAAGAATATTATTTCATTTGACATAAATATGTATAAATTTATTTGCAATAACATTTGTTATGAGGTTGCAACGTTTCCCTACACCTTACTGCAGATGATACATGATATACAGCATATATAATTTCTAACATCTGAATTTCAAAATACTGCTCATCTCAAAGGTTTGGAATAAAGAATTATACACATATTAATTTTTACAGACCAATTTTTTACCCTTACATCGTTTATACATCAATTTCATTTCAACTTTCCTTTCCTTTTGTTTTTTTTCTTGCTTTATAGAAATAGATTTTATTAAGGCAACAAAGCTAGTCACAAGTAATTTTGTGTGATCTAACAGGTAAATGAGGTTTTACGTGGATATATGTCAGAAGTTCTACCTTTTGAAAATTGGTTCTTTTTTCCTTTTGGACAGGAGCCTCTGGAATATTATACAGCCTTAAAGAATGATGGAGACTTTATCTCTTTTGTGTTTACGTGGATGGAGCTGGAACATATTTTTCTTAGCAAAACATCTCAAGAATGGAAGAAAAAGTATCCAATGTACTCAGCCCTACTATGAAGCTAATTGATAGCTTTCATATGAAGGCTATAACACAATTATAGCACAAGAATGTGGAGAAAGGGTCAAGGGAGGGAGGGGAGGGGTGAGGTTAAGGTGGAGGGAGGGTAATTGATGGGGCCACACCTATGGTGCATCTTAGAAGGGTACAGCAAACCTTACTAAATGTAGAATACAAATGTCTTCATACAATAACTAAGAAAATGCCATGGAGGCTATGTTAATCAGTTTGATGAAAATAGTTCAGCTCATATATGAAACCAGCACACTGTACCCCTTGATTGCACTAATGTACACAGCTATAATTTAATAATAAAAACAATTTTAAAAAAAGAAAATTGGTCCTTTTGCCAATGTTTGTTAACAATACCTAATGCAAATGTATAAACATATTTCATGTTATGGAATAGTGTTCTTATTGCTACATTTGAAGATATCTGGAAATTTGATATTTCTTAGCAACTATGG
>CAUYON010170790.1:0-23903 GCA_963573935.1 Arctocebus calabarensis
TCACCCTGGATAGAGTGCTGTGGCATCACAGCTCACAGCAACCTCCAATTCCTGGGCTCAAGCGAGTCTCCTGCCTCCGCCTCCCAAGTAGCTGGGACTACAGGCGCCCGCCACAATGCCTGGCCATTTTTTGGTTGCAGCCATCGTTGTTTGGTGGGCCCGGGCTGGATTCGAACCCTTAGCCCACTGAGCCACAGGCACCGAGCCTGTCTATTAACTCTTCTCGCCCACTACAACACAACTGCCATGACAACATAGACTTTGCACCTTTTATTCACTCTCAGATCCTCAAGGTCTAAAAAAGTACCTGGTGTATGATAAGTACTCAGTAGATTTTGTTGAATGAATAAATTCTTTCTAAAAACCATAAAAAAAATCAAAAGTATTTACATGCATAAGGTTGATTGCAAGCCTCCAAGTTTCCTGAAAAATGAGACACAAGTAAAAAAATCAGTACCATCAGTAATTGTGCGTTTGTGCTTCCTGCTTGGTTTTTTCCTGATTATAAAAAATGCTGACATTTTATAAAACAAAAGTCAAACCACTAATCACTAACTTTTAAAATATAAAATTTGAAATAGTATTTTATCTTAAGCAAAATTAACCCACAGTTAACAGGAAAGTGCTAAAATGTCAAGGGAGTGAATTGTCTTTCTATGACCCTCAGGAATAAAAGTGATAGTAGGAAATAGTTGGCAAGTCTTTTTTTTTTTTCAAGCATAACAAGGAAAAATACAGAAAAATATTCAAGAATCTCCGTAATGCTGGGGATATATGATAGCAAATTAACTTACTGACTATAATGAAGCATAATTGGACAAACATCTGCTTTTGTGAAATTAAATGACATCAGAATCTTGAACAGACTTGAGATTATTTTTTTTTTAATCCATGCTCTTATGAATGAAACCCAAACCTACTCTTTTGCTTTTCTAGTTATATTTCTAAGGAAGAAAAAAAATTAAACAATATTCTATAATCACATTTTTAAAAAACTCAGCCCCAAACTATAAACCAAAGGGTCCCACAAACTCTCTCTGACATAACAGTCACATGCTCACAAATGCAGGGCCTGTGGTGTGCAAATGGAAAACACAAAGTGCTTTTCTGGCAACCTGCCCTTCTCTGAATGTTACATTTAGTGGCAAGAGGCAGAAATGCAGACACTTGATCCTGTCATTGGGTCACCAGGCAGGAAGGTCAGACTTACACTGAAATCTTTAAATGACATAAGAATATTCAAATATATTATGTCATTCTTGTCAAGTCATTAAGAGAAATTAGAAATTACATTTCTGGTTGTACCACTCAGTTATTGCACACACTCAAATTAATCCTCTCAATTCTTCCAGAAATTCTGGCTAAAAGATACAAGCATGCTTTAGAAATTCTTATGTAGTATTATACTACATGGTGGGGACACAGAAAAAATATGTATATTTTTATTTTTGTTTAACTTTTTAAAAATCACCCAGCCCAAAAATGTCAAACAGAAAAGATTTACCTTACTAAATTGTATTCCATATTGCATGAGGAAGCATGTAATATGGAATGTATTTTTTCATTTTATTTTGCCCATAGAAAAGCAAACTGAGATTCATTAAACATTTTCAGGTAGTTAATAGCACCTTGTGAGTATATGTTTGTCCACTACCAAAGAGCACCAAGATATCCTTGGGTACATGTAATACAATAGGATGTTGACCCAAGAATCAGAAGCTCTGTGTTTGCTCTTCAAATAGGCCACTAATAAGTTTGGTGACTTTGGGTAAGTGAAAAAAATTCTTAGTATTACTTATCTATTGCTACTTAACAAAATAGCCCAAATGTAGTGCTTAAAATAATTACCACTGTGGGTTAGGAATTTTGGAGTGGCTTACATGGTCTGGCTCAAGGATTCTCAAGAGGCTGTAATTAAGATGTCACCTAGAGCTGCAGTCATCTGAAGGCTCAACAGGGGTTGGAGGCTCTGCTCCTAAGCTCGTTCAGATGGTTGTTGTCAAGAGGCTTCAGTTCCTGCTATGTGGGCCTCTCCATGGGGCTGTGCACACGACGGCAGCTGTTTTCCCCCAGAATGAGTGATTCAAGAATGAGAGGGGAGGGGCCCAATGCAGTGGCATTGCCTGTAATTCTAGCATTTTGAGAGGCCAAGGCTGGTGGACTGCTTGAGCTCAGGAGTTCAAGACCAACTGGGTAAAAGAGAGATCCTTCCTCTAAAAATAGCCAGGCATTGTGGCAGGAGCCTGTAGTCCCTGAACTCAGGAGGCTGAAGCAGGAGTATCACTTGAGCCCAAGAGTTTGAGGTTGCTGTGAGCTGTGATGCCACAGCACTCTAATGAGGGCAACAAAGTGAGACTCTGTCTCAAAAAAAAAAAAAAAAATGAGAGGGCAGCTAGACACGTGCTATAATAGTCTTTGATACCTAAGCTCAGAAGCAGCACACCATCGTTTCTGCTGTATTCTACTCTTCCTTGTAAACTAACCCTGGTGGCTGTGGGAGTGGACTATGCAAGGGTGTGATTACCAAAAGGTGGGGACGGTTAGGGGACACTGTGGACCTGGCTACCCCACTCTGACCTCAGTTTGCTCATCTACGTAGTGAGGCCTTTGAACCTGAACTTTAAAGTTGGTGACCTCCTCTCTCCCTAATGCCACTTCCAGATCTTGCTTTCCACTCTCACATAAAGAATTCCTACTCCTTTTAGCTTTAAGCCATTCAGCTATGCCAATGGTCAACGCTCCACCCTCCCTGTTGCTCATTTACAGACTTCCTGGCCACTTCCCCTCCGCCATCACTGTGACTTGGCTCCTGGTGTACAGTTGTCCTCCTCACTCCAAGTCCTGCCATCAACCTACGCCTTCCAGGTCCTTAAAGGGCGAGCCACCCTACGCCACGGCCTTTCAGTGCCTTCATTCTCTTCCTCATCCCCAACGCCCTCTCCACCCACTCCATCTCAGATGCCCTCCCCACACCAGCACCCTGGAGTTGCATCACCAAAATTATTTAGGTTCATAAACAATATATCCCTTCACCTCACTCACCACATCTTCTAATTCTCTAATCGACTTGTCCCACAACATGAGTCTCAGACCTCGTTGGAACCTCCAGGAAACTATTGACTTTCTCCCTATCAGCTCTCTCCTATTTTCACTTCATTTCCACTTGTTATTAGACTTTAAGGCCCATCACGTGAACTGTTCTCTGAACAGGATCCTTCAACCCCTGCCTCCCAGTCTCTCTTTCACACACATCCCCCCACATGTACATAGTGTTTATCAGTTAGATTAATGATGCCACTGATGCCATTTATATTTGAGCACTGGGGCATTTTCGGATTTTAGCTCAGTGAAAACTATTTTGGACTTCAGACCTCCTAAACAGTAAGATAATGATTTTTTTGTTATGGTAGTTTTAAGCCAGTAAGTTTGTGGTAATTTGTTACAGCAACAATAGGAAATATGTCAGTTTTAGATTCTGTAAGCCTTCTGACACTTGCTACCTATCTGTTGATTTCAACATGATAAATATTTCTTAACAGAAATCGTCAGTTTTGATATGGTCGAATTCTGTAGTATTTCTATTTATGGTTCGCCCTTTGGAGTCTTTTTCATTGCCCTAGATTCTGAACCTTTCTGGGGTCTTGCTTAATAAAATCTTTCCACTCTGCATTTGCCTGCATTTCCCTTGTGTCTACATCTTTAAGCCATTACTTGTTTTTCATATATGTTATCATAGAGAGATTCAGGATAATTTTTTTCTTAGAGCAATATAGATTTTCTAGTAATAGTCTCCATTGGTACACTGGTTTATTAGTCTCTTCCTACATCAAAACTGTTGTTGCGTTGGCCTTCTGAGTTTTTTTTCCTCATTGAGAATATGTTCTCATAACACAAAATTAACCAGTTTAAAGCGGATGATTCAGTGGTATTTAATACATTCACAGTGTTGTGGTTTCTACCTCTATCTAGTGCCACAAATTTATGTCGCATGTTGTTCAAGGACTAACTGTATATACAGGTATGTTAAATAGCCGACACAAACAAGAGTGGTGTGGCCAAGAATAATGTTATTTTCCAAAGTGGCAAGCAACTTCTGGTAATGTTCCCAACAAAACAAAGTACCACTCCCCCTGGATTTCCTACTAACAGCCTCCGGAAGCCTTACTAATAACATAAACAATCATTTAACACATATTTTATTTATTACATATCTCATACACAATATTCTTACAATAAAATAAGCTACAGAAAGGAAAATGTTATTAGTAAAGTCATAAGGAAGAGAAAATATACTTACTTTTCTTTTCTTTCTTTTTTTTTTTTTTTTGAGACAGCCTTATTCTGTTCTGCTGGATAAAAGTGCCCTGGCGTCATAGCTCAGAGCAACCTCCAACTCAGGCTGAAGTGATCCTCTTGCCTCAGCCTCCAGAGTAGCTGGGACTACAGGCACCTGACATGATGCCTGGATAGTTTTTCTATTTTTAGTAGAGAGTGGGTTTCACTCTTCCTCAGGTTGGTCTTGAACTCCTGAGCTCAAGCAATGAGCCCTTCTCGTCCTCCCAAGCAATCCACCCTTCCTTGCCTCCCAGAGTGCTAGAATTACAGGTGTGAGCCACTGCACCCTGACATATTTACTATTTTTTAAGTGGAAATGGATCATCATAAAGGGCTTTATCCTTGTCATCTTTACATTGGGCAGGTGGAGCGGGAGGAGAAAGAGGAAGCGGATGGGTCATTTTTGCTTTTACTGCCAAAAGAAAAGTCACATATAAGTGGACCTTGCAGTTCAAACTCGTTTTGTTCAGGATGCAACTTTATTTATATTTCATCATGTCCTTTATTGTAATGAGTCTCTGTAGTTATGTGGTAAAACACACATAATTATATTAAATCAGCTCCAAATCTATCCTTTTAAACTTTACTTTGTGCTCTGGTCCAGGACTCGACAGTTTCTTCTTTGCCAGGTAACGCTGCTTGGTTCTGCCAACAGGGGGCGCTAGAGGGCGAGCTAAGGCTGGAGCCGGGCCTGCCTCCCGGTGTGTGCAGTTCCTGCCGCCCTTTCCTCAACCATAGCACATCCTTCTGGCTGCTAGTTGGCTCCAGTCTCTTAACTTTGGGGGGCAGTTCCCAAATGAGCCTTAAGGCGCTGCGTGGTTGAGTATGAGTGTAAGCAGGGCAGCACCTCTTCCTCAGGGCTCTGAGCCCCAGTCCTGTGGGCCCCTCCTCTAACCCTCTAGTTTCTGATTACATTAATTTTTCCCTTTATTCTCCTGGGAGGCTATTACCTCTGGACCTCAATGTTAGTCTTTTGCTTCAGTGTAACACATTACCTATAGGAAGTTCTCTCTGCCAAAATGACCAGTGTGGTTTGTTTTTCTAACGGCACCCTAACCAATGCGCTACTAGGTTACAGAGTGCTCCCAAGAAATAAAATCTCAGAAACAGGATTTACGGTTGTTCAGTTACATCCTCAATTGTGAAAGCTACGTGGAACTCTTTGCCAATAGGACACAGGAATGTAAGCTCCGGGGTTATGCAGGGCATTATGATTAAGGTGCTGCTTGTAGTTGATTGTGAAGTTTCTACTGAAACAAATGGCTTAGAGGACAGGTGTTGCCTTTGACTTACTGGAGTAATAAAGACTGTAAGAACTGTGGGGGGTGCATCTGATTATGCTGGAGAGAAGATAGAAATAAAATAACAAAATCAGGGTTTTAAATGTTCTTCACAGGTCACAAAGTACTAGAGAGTGTCTATGGTAGTCCTAAGATAATTTGTTACTTTTTTATAGCTACAGAGTCAAACATATTGAAAATCAGTACCCATATTTAGTCATCTGGGTTGCAAAAAACAGTTAAGTTGAACTCATAGATTTGTCATAATAAGACATATTATCTTACGTTATACTTATGACATTGAGAAGGAGTGGACCTAAGACTTGGAGTGGAGACCTCTGGGTGGAAATGAACAATGTTGAAAATTTTAAACCCCCAAATCCCTCTGGGCCTCTCGTGTCAGCAGAAAAAGTCTATTCTCTCATGTCTGAAGAGACTAGGTTTGCTTAAAGGTGCTGTTAACCTTACTAAATTGCTTTGCACAGAGATGCCTATCAGGCTCCAGATTCTCCCTGATCACCTCTGAATGACTCTAGACTCATAACTATAGTTATGAGTATCCCAGCAGACTCCAAGGAGGTGGGTGTTCTGTTTAACTGAGGAGGACATAGATTATAGGAAAGAATTTCCAGATTTTTCTAATATATATATATATAGAAAAACCAGGGACATACGCTGAAAATGGATCTGAAGAGTGTTACTCTAAAAAAAAAAAAAAAAGAATACAAAATTAGAACAAGTACAATGTAGTCATATAAACGCACTTGCAAGAGACATACATGGCTGGATACTTTCCAGACAGCCTTTATAATAGCACAGCTGGAAGTGACTATGACAGTTTGCTTGTTGATTGATGGAATTTTGGACTCAGTACTCCACCAAAGTTGACATATTGGAATCTGCTTTGCATATTGGAAGTATATACCCACAGATCAAAGAACAGAACACAAAGGTCATTTATCATTTGCAACATGCATATCTATGCCTATTGCATCCTTCTAGAAGACTAAGAAGGCACTGTGTTCACTATACCATGAGAAGTGCATTAGTGAAGGAAGCATCATCATTCTGGAAAAGTCCATGATTAGCAGGATGACAGATGACTCTCTGAATTTAGTGGAACTGATGGGATCTAAAAGTGATAGAGGCCAAATGGCAGCACTTAACCACCGGAAACAAGGTAGGAGAAATTACTTCAATGTAACCAGAAGGTCTTGATCTGGCAAACTATAGATCATGATACACCTAGGAATGCAATACATGAACAGCCTAATAGATTTAGCACCCCAGCTAAATCTCTAGGGGTTCAATTGTTTGGAGCATATCAGGCTGTCTCCTCTGAAATGAGTTACTATGTCTTGTATTATGTACCTCTGAAAAGAAGGCACGATGGTTTGGGGGCCTCTTTGATTTTTGGAGATAATATGTACTCCATGTTAGTATACTACTCCAACCCATTTTCCCAGGTATCTTTAATGCTATTGGTTCTGAAGAAGAAGGTTATGTCGTAGAACAAGGGAGTAACGCATGCTGCTTTGTCTACTGTGCTTTATTACTCAGCAGGTCTAGTGATACTCAACATTTGTGGCATCTAGAGATGCTACATGGAGTCTCTGGCAAATACCAATAGGAAAACTCATAAGGCTTTGAAGAAAAGTCATGTCCTCTTCTACTGTTAATGCTTCCCATTTTGAGAAAAAGCTCCTGTATTACTAGACCTGACTATGAGATGTTGAGTAATCCTACAACCCAAGGTGCCGTCACAAACAGTGTTATCCAGTCTGGCAGTTACCACATTAACCAAAGCATAAGGTTGGGTATGGTAACAGCAATCTTCTGACAAGTGGAAATAGCACATGAGGAATTAGGCTCAAGCTGGTTCAAAACATGCAAGTTGCATCAGAAAGTGGCTCAGTACCCTCTTACTCATTCCTGGCTGCCTGCCCTTCAGTCTATACCTGTAGTCTCCTGAGGAAATTCTTTTTCACCAGCTGACTGAGGGGAAAAGAAACTCAGGCCTGGTTTCCAGACATTGCTTCGTGATATGCTAGCACCAACCAGAAGTGGACTGTTAGAACATTTTAAAGCCCCAAAAGTGATATCCTTGAAAAAGAATGGTGAAATAAAATCTTCCTAGGGAGCAAAACATCAGCAGAACATCTGGTTGTCTCACTTTTTTTGGGCCCAGGGATGGTGAATATGAACCTATACTGATTCATGAAGGGATGAGACTAGAATATGTTAGTCAGAAAGCAATAAAATGCTTAAAGAATGATGGGGACATGTTAAAAGGACATAGGAGCCAGCTTGAAAGGGACTGCACTGGCTAAAATTTGAGCATCAAATGAAGAAGAAGGAAGGAGAAAAAATAGAAAAAGGAACAGTAATAGTTTATAACCCCTTGATTAAAATAGGAAACTTGAAGTCCATGGTGATAAAATTAAACTGAAGGTTTGGTGAAGAACAGGATATTTACATACATGGGAAAAGAGTAATTTGGCAGTGGGGAGGTCTGGCCATCACCACCTTAACCAAGAGATCAAAGTGAACACACTGAAAATAGGTGCCACCTGCTGGGAGGCTCTGGAAGCAAATGTCACTCTGTGATGGGCCTCCTAAGAAAGCACACTTTAATCAAGGAGGAAACATCAGAAACTTAAATTAAAGGCCACTCCACTAAATAACTGGCCTATAATCTTCAAGAATGTCAATTCATTTACTCATTTCCCCCTCCACTGTGGGGGAGGGGGGAGTGTGAAGTCACAAAAGTCAAAGAAAGACCAAGGAAAGTTCCAGATTGAAAGAGCATGACAACTAAACATACCACATGGGTTTGCATTGGATCTTTTCATTATAAAGGACATTATTGAGACAACTGGTGAAATCTGAAATTGGGTCCATAGATTAGATGATAGTAATTTCAATATTGATATCAGTTTCACTATGCAGATTGCTGGTTATTATAGTGGGTTGAAGGGTAACCCCAGGAGAGATATGTCTACGTCCTAATCCCTGAAGCCTGTCAATAGGACCTCATTTGAAAAAAGTGTCTTTATAGAGGTAATTAACTTAGGATCTTGAGATAATCATTCTGGATTATCGGGGTGAGCCATAAATCCAAGGACAAGTGTCTTTATAAAAGACACACAGAGGAAGGGAAAGCACAAGAGGAGAAGGCCATTGGAAGATGGAGGCAGGAATTCGAGTGATGTTTCTGGAGTCCAGAATCCAGAAGAGGAAAGAAAGGGACCTCCCTGGAGCCCTGGGCCTTGGAAGGAGCACAGCTCTGCTGCACCTTGAGTTCAGCCTCCAGACCATGAGAGAATAAATGTCTGTTATTTTAAGCTATCATGTTTGTGGGAATTTGTTTTGACAGCCTTAGGAAACTAATAGAGTTAGCTGTATTATGGTTATGATGAAGAATGTTTGTGGGAAATATAGACTAAAGCTTGTAGGAATGGTGGACATAATGTCAGCAACTTACCCTCACACAGTTCAAGTGTTTTTGAATTGTACTTGCACTTCTCTTGTAATTTTGAAATTGTTTCAAAATTTAAAAAGCATTAAAATAAAAACATTACTAGAATAGTTGCCTGATCATGGAGGCTAGCAAGATTGCAACTCCCAAGAACACCCAAAGAGACACCTTGGTGATGTCACAGAATCTGAAAGATATGGGAATTACAGAGCGCAAATATAGAGTTATTACATCAAACGTTGAAATGCTGGGGGTTGTCTTCTAATATGTGTCTACAGTTCTGGGTTATGCAAAAAATTATTTATGTCACCTTAAGAAGCCTACTCTAGAGGCAGATGATATAAGAAACTCAGCGTCGTGCAGACCTGTCTCTCTCCTAAGACATTCTTTATTAAATATTAATTTTGGTAGGCAATTCTCTACAGCATCTCAACGTATTTCTGACTACCTTTCAAGGATATTCATATAACATTGTGGCTCCCTCCAGGTCGAAGGGCAGATGTGTTTTCTGACCAGTATAGTAGAGATCACCCCGGGCAATTCCAGGATAGAAGAATTTCCCTCCTCGGAAAGATTTGCTTATGCTCCATGATAATGAAGGTAATGCCCCTCTTGAGAGAGGGGGCCGGGCAGGTTTGCTAGCCTCAGCCCCCTTGTCCGACAGGGGATTCCCGTGTAGAGTCTTTCTCAGTGTGATGCAAACCTCTGTGTCCATCTACCTGGACCTGCCCACATTGATGTCTGTGGGACTTGAGAGGCACAGGGAACTGACGTAGGCACGAAGCTTGTCTTAGCCTGTTTTTTGTTGTTATTACAGAAATACCACAGACTGGGTAACTTATAAGAAATTTATTTCCCGTAGTTCTGGAGCCGAGAAAGCCCAACATCAAGGTGTAGTCACCTGTTAAGAGCCTTCATCCCGTGATGGAAGACGGGAGGGCAAGACAGCGGGAGAGAGCAAGAGATCAAGAGAGGGCTGAATTTCCTTTTATAAGAAGCCCACTGTCACAGTAACAAGCCCATTTCTGCAATAACATTGAGCCATGGGCAGAGCCCTCATGACCTGATCATGTCTTTACAGCCCTCACCTCCCAACACTGCCGCTTTGGAGATTGAGTTTCCAACACGGACTTTGGGGAACACATTCAAACTACAGCAACGCTCATGCTTCCTGCTGTGACCCAGGAATACGCTATAAAAGTTATTTTGTCTTTGGGTGACATTTTTTGATCTAATTCATACTTTTCCTTTAATATATTGTCATTCAAATACTGAGATGATCGGGGGATAAGAGGGAGAAGAGAATGAGTTTCTTTCTCTCATCAAAATGAGAAGCACTCCTAACTGCTTTAGCTCTCACTTCTAGGATCGGTCGTGTGGTCTCGGTACATACCACCTTCTGCTATTCATTCCACATCCCTTTCCCCTCAGCTGGTTTTGGTTCCTCTGGCACCAAAACCATTAGGAGAGCAGCCTGAGTGGGGTGCTCTCCTATGTACCATAAAAGGCACATACACAGAACAAAGAGGTCAATCCACCAAGGAGGCACCAAAAATCACAATCCGAACGTGCATATAACATAGCCTGAAAATAGATAAAGTGAAACTGGTATAACTAAAAGTAGAAAAAGTTGAGCTCGGCCATTTGGGACTCTTCCAGCTTGAATAAAGCCCTTCCTCGTTTAAATACAGTGTTTGGGTATTCCTTCTCTCCATTGGGCCTTGTCTTCTTGCGACACTTCTGGTTCCCTGACCAGCAAGCGAGACCGCCCGAGGAGAGAACAGGCTCAGACTCACCTGGTGGTTGCCACCAACCCTCTGGACACCCACGGGGGCCTGATCAGCCTGGGCGACTTCAACCTCTGAATGATCCAGGGATGGCAGTTTTATGGACACCTTGACTGGGTGGACAAAGGACATCCTTGGCGGGTCTTCAAGGAGTCAAACACCAGGAGGAATTGGCACGTAGGAACTGGGAGACATCTGAGGCAAGATAAGACCTGTTAGGAGATCCTGCCACGATTGACTCATGCCTACTGAGTACCATCATGGCAGCTGGAGTGGGAAACCAAGGCTGCCCAGGTTGAGAAATAGGTTGGAATTGTGTATGTGTGAGTGCTGGGAGACTGACTGAGATGGAGAAAATAGGCAGGGCTCTGCCCCCTCTTCACAGGGCCACGACTGTGTGACTGCCCCCTGTCCATATCCCCGTTTTACCTCATCTGTGACGTATTTGTGCTTTGTCTGAGGGAAGGAAATTGTAAACACAAGGGAAGCCCACCCCTCTTGAGAACCATGCTGAAGCATTTTAAGAAAGGGTTTACAGGACCAGGTGCAGTGGTTCACACCTGTAATCCTGGCACTCTGGGATGCCGAGATGGGTGGATACCCTGAGCTCACAGGTTCGAGACCAGGCTGAGCCACAGTATAACCCCATCTCTAAAAATAACTGTTGTAGCAGGCACCTGTAGTCCCAGCTACACGGGAGGCTGAGGCAAGAGAATCACTTGAGCCCAGGAGATGGAGGTTGCTGTGAGCTATGAAGCCACGGCACCCTACCAAGGGCAACAAAAGTGAGACTCTGTCTCAAAAAAATTAAAGAGTTTACAGGAAACTATGCAGTAACTATGTCTCTGGGGAGATTGACAACTTTGTGATCAGGAACGGCTCAATTGCCTTGTTGGTCAGGTGATTTTGGTATCCTTTGAGACAAAATTAGATTTAAACCTGTTATTAAAGTTCAAATGTTCAAAAATTAGAAGAAATAATAAATAAAAGTAAAAAAGTTGCAAAAGTGGCTCCATGATGGTGGGAGACAATCATATATCTCAAAACTGATAAAAACAAGCAGACAAAATATTCAATAAGGTTATGGGAGATTGGAACCACAACATTAACAAACTTGACTTTGAGAATGCTGCCTCCCAACAATGGCAGAATTTATACTACAAAATTCCACTTGTATAAAGTTCACAATGAAGTAGAACTAATCTATGGTGTTGGAAGTCAGAAGAATGGTAGCCCTTGACAAAGGTTAGTCAGGAAGAGGCTTCTAAAGATGTGGTAATTCTCTTTCCTGATCTGGGTGCTGATTGCCCAGGTGATTCACTTTGGGAAATTCATTAAGCTGTAACACATGAATTTGCGTATTCCATTAACATTCTTACTTTAAGAAAAGGGGAACCTTTGCATTTGCTGGGGTTGAAAATTAACTGCTCTCCGGGATCTGAAACGGCTTCCTCTCTCTAACTATACATTGAATTAATTTTTTCTCTTCAATCACCTCCCTAGTCCAGTCACAGTGACCTTCCGAGATGCCAAACCCTTTCCCATAATCAGACATTTGCACTTGTGCCTCTCTCTGCCAGGAATGTTCTTCTCTTTCCTATTCTCTTAGCTAATTTCCTGGCTTTGTTCATATGGCACCTCCTAAGAGAGGACTTCTCTGTCCACCTAACTTAAACAACGCTTCTCCAAATCCCTTTCTATCCCCTTACTCTCGTTTATTTTCTTCACTGCATTTATTACTGCAAGAAATTTTATGTGTTTGTCATTGGTATTTCCCACTAGAATATAACTTCTGTTTGTGTGCACGCACATGTGTGTTGCTGAATTAATTTAACTAATGAATAAATATGTCTTTCAAATTTTTTTTTTTTTTTGAGGCAAAGTCTCACTCACTCACCCTTGGTAGAGTGCCATGCCATCACAGCTCACAGCAACCTCAAATTCTCAGCTCAACCAATTCTCTTGTCTCAGCCTCCCAAGTAGCTGGGACTACAGGCACCTGCCACAACGCCTGTCTTGTTTTTCTATTTGTAGTAGAGACAATGTCTCGCTCTTGTACAGGCTGCTCTAGGACTCCTGAGCTCTGGCAGTCCACCTGCCTTAGCCTACCAGAGTGCTAAGATTACAGGCATGAGCCACCATACTCGGTCTAGAATGATTTTTTAATTTAATTTTTTTAAACTTCAGAGTATTAGGGTTAGGCCTGCTTTGTGGCTTGGGACATAATTAAAATTTGTAAATGTTCTATGTATGCTTGAAAATGTGTTTTGTTTGTTTTTTGTCTGATATGTTGTCCTTATTATATTAGTTCTTTTATTCTGATTTCTCTGGCATATCTTTCTCAATTTCTTCTTCAGCCCTTCTCTTTCCTCTTAAATGTGTCTCTTTCAGAAAATATAATGCTATTTTAAAAATCCAGTCTATGCATCTCTGCCTTCTAATTGGTGAGTTAGACTCACATTTATTTTAATAGAAAGACCTATTTTATGTCTTCTGCTTTTCAGATTTGTTTTTTAGTATCCATTTTTTTCTTCTTCTTTCCTACAGTCTATTGGAATGGGCAAATTATTTTATGCTGAATTTGAAAGTTATACTTTGTATTTTTATTTTTCAGGTAGTTTTTCAGAATTAAACATTATTTCCCAACTTTCTTCTCTAAGCATTATGTATGGTTATTTGAGTTCTGATCAATGAAAGGTAAACTGAAGTGTGGAACTTTCAGAAAGAGTTTATTCAAAAGGTAGAAGAAGTAAGCTCTCTTTTCCTTGTTTCCTCCTATACTGCCCCAGAATCGGTAACCAGAATTCCAGGTGTGGAAAGTTAAGAGAGTGGCCCCATGGTGACATGATACTATAGTTTTGGCTCCCTATAAAGCAGGAAATGTTTTTGATGCTTTTGTAAAAGTTCAGATAAGAAATTATAAAGGTTCATAGCTATAGGAATAAGAAAGAGGTGGTAGACTTGAAAGATGAGGTCAGACCAACCAAATACTGCAAGTGCAATAGATGTGAGAGGGTGTATCAAAGATGTTGCTGAAGTATCTAATTTGGATGAGGTTGTAAAGATAGGAGAGAAAGATCATGGGACGAATATTTTAATATGTTAGGTTTGACTACGTAC
The DNA here is from genome assembly GCA_963573935.1 of Arctocebus calabarensis. NCBI lineage: Eukaryota > Metazoa > Chordata > Mammalia > Primates > Lorisidae > Arctocebus > Arctocebus calabarensis. The sequence goes on from CAUYON010170790.1 coordinate 14,001, forward strand.
TTACATGTATGTGAATACTTCTAGTATGGGGTGATAAATTTGGATTAGGAAGTCAGAAGAGAGGTCTGAGCTGCTGAAAAAGATTTGAGAATCATCCCTTAAAGATGGAAATTAGGATGCCTGGATAAATGAGATAGTTCAGTGATGTGGTGTCATCAAAGAAAATAGAATGGATACAAAGTTGAGGACCTCCTGCATTTAAGGGCTGGGAAATGGAAGAGGAACTCGTGGAAGAGCTGTCAGAGGTGGGAAAATGTAAAGAAGTCTAAGAAGGAGTGTGTTTCAGAAATTGAGAGGCTGGTTCGAGATCCCATGGTGAACTAGCACAGGCTACAGACGACCTCCTGAACATAACTCTACTGTTGCCACAGAAACAGGAGTAGAACTGAGGGGGTCTCAGAGCCTTAGAGAAACCTGAGAACTCTGGTGCCCAGCGTCCCCTTCTGATTTTAGTTGTAGTTGGCAGTTCTGTGCACACTCAGCTTCACATCCTGGTAACAGTACCTGACCTCAATCCCAGGCATGCTCCCTCCTTAGAGATTTTGCCACTGAAAATTCTGTGTGGGAGAGCCTGCTTTTTCCAAAAGCACAATGGACTTAGCTCACCTAAGGGGCAACTCTTAGCTAATGAGAGATGGAAGCAGGTGGACAAGTACTCCAGTGCCCTATCTTTCTTTCTCATGGATACTTCCGGTAAGTATTCTGAACAATTTCCAAGAGGTCCCAGTGGGACCCGTTGACCACAGTCCTCAATAGCTCTCTTATACCTTTTGTCCTTCCCCGTCTTTCTCCCCATTTCCTTACTTTCTGTGACCTAAAGTAAACTACTTGCAGTTAAGTCTTTTGTCTAGGCCTCTACTTTTGAGAAAACCCTCTGTGTGTGGTAGTTGGAGTGCAAAGAGCCTAGAGAGGAAGGTCGAGGGCCACAGACTGGATATAGGCTACGGGAGAGACATCTTCACTGCATAAAGAAAGAATCTCTTGGAAGTCAGCAGTGCCTTGTTAGGTCTAGCAGCAAGAATCAGAAAACCTCAGCTAACTGTGGCTTAAAGAAGTTTCTTTGTCAAGTAAAGGAAGTTTGCTTTATAGGGAGCCAAGACTAGAGTATCATGTCACCATGGGGCCACTCTCTTAACTTTCCACACCACTCTCCAGTACTGTCATCCTCAGGATCACTTCATGGTCTGGAGGTGCTGGAATTTTAACAAGTTGGACAATCTGTAAAATCTAACGTGCGGCAATCTTTGTGTTTAATCTGGGCAATCATTATGGTCTTCCCTGGCCATTCACACACAGCAAACTTTTGCTAATTCATTCAACAGAATAAAAATCCAACCTGATCATTACTCCATATATATATATATTTTTTGAGACTTTACTCTATATTTAATCAGAAGTTAGCCAAACTTTGGAAGCAGGTATCATCTAATTCTTTTTCTACCTCTTTTCTCAACTTCTTCCCAATTGGGTTCTAAGTTACTAGGTTTTCCTACGTCTTCACTGAATAAACTTCCTTTTAGAAAAGAATTTAGCACCTTCATTCATTTTCAAAAATAGCAAATGACAGAATTTAATGTAAGTTAATTTTAACACGGACTAAATTTCCTACTTAGCTTAGGCAAAGGAATAAAGAAAATATGTTCTAACTGGGGAGTACCCATACTTAAGGGAAGCCTTTCTTGTGTTTTCTTAAATCATAGTTTATTGTGGTCAGTAGGTCTAACTGTGCCCAGGCATTAGGCTGGTGACAATGTTAGCATCACTACCAGTATGGTAGGCTGAGAATGAGAGCTAGGAACAGCTGCTCAGTTATAATTCTAGATCAACTTGTATGTCTCTAGATAGCAGGTAAATGAATTGTCATCCTAAATTACTAATTCAGAGCAAAACATATATTTCCCCATGTTTGTAAGTATACAAAGAGAGGCATCATCAAATGCACACAACTCTAAATGAACCTGCTTTAAACAGATCTCCTCATACAATTGGGAGTTGTTAAGGTGTTATTAAAATACAAATGCCATATGAATGCATGACAATTTGGCCAGGAAAATAATTATAGTTCATAATATGACTAACCATCTTAAATTGTGTGCCTAATAATAATAATTATAACAACAACAATAGACATGATGTGCTCTTGGTTAAAGCAGACAACATTAGCCAGAACTTGGTAAGGAAGCACTAAACAACAGAGGATGCTTCCAGCATTCTGAGGTCTATTACACGGTAAAGGTCAGATTTACCTGTCATTGAGCACAGCAGGGAAATAACCAAGAACAACAACAAAACTAGGGGAGAAAAGAAAACTTACTCCTTAATTTTTGATTTCTGGCTCTATTATTTTGTTAAATATTACTATTACTAACAACAGTAACAAAAGCGATGTATCTCTTACTGTGGGCAACCAAAGCACCAAGAAGTTAAATAACCTTCCTTACTGGGTGGCAGAACTGGGACTCAAAGTCAGGCTACTGCTATACTGGTTTCTGAATGCCACTCTACAGCGCAGCCTGCTGCCTTTTCTGCTTTCCTCTTTTCTCTGTTCAACTAACAGATACAGACGCGTGTACATAGTTTCACCACTTGGTCGCGCAAAGCTTCCTCCCACTCTCACTTGATCAATGGTCCTCTTGGTAAAACATCAATACTAGCAAACAACAAAGTTTTCCAGGATAGGCACATTTTCGTAGTTTGTATCAACCCAATCTAAAATTTGCTAGCCTGAATTGTGTTTCTTCGAGACTGGACTAATACACAGTTGCATAGTATTTAAAGACGACTCCCTCAAGGGCTTACATTGTAGCTCCATCCAGCTGTCTCAGCCATTTAGTGGAATCCTTTCTGGTTCTGTCCCTCACCAATGCTGTCCAGTACCTTGAGATAACTGAATGGAAAATGCTGTAGCGAATCACTGCACCTTGCCCTCAAACGTGGCACATTGCTGTGCTGAATTAAACTGAACCTTCTTCCCCTTTGACCCTTCCCCTTTGCCCCCTTTGGGACTTCCTGTGTTTGTGCTGAATAATAGTGACACTATGGTAAGCACAGCCATTTCACCCGCGTTAGCTGATTTGTGTGAATTCTTAGCTTTGAAACTCACCACCCATTTTTGCTTTTGGAAGACCGTGTTTTTTTCTTCCCAGTTTTCCAAAGCCGTCCTTAACAGCCGAACCTCAGTGTTTGATACACATATGGAGGGCTACGTGGCCCTACAAAGTCAGCGCGTCACGTCCACTAGACGAGCAGAACTGCGAATGGCCGAACCGTAGAGTCTGAGAACGTCAGCGTCGGCGGCGCCCCGAAGGCCGCGGAGGGCGGTGGCCTCCCGCTGACCGTCCCGGCTCCCGCCCGGGCCCCGCCGCCCGCCCCGCCGCGGGGCCTGCAGGCCGAGCCTCCCCGGGCGGCGGCGGCGCCCCCTGCAGGCCGCGGCGCGCAGAGCGGGCGGAAGGGACCCGAGCAGGCTGCCACCGTGTCCAAGCCGGAGCCGCCGCCGCCGCCGCCGCCGCAGCTTCCCGGGGCTCCGAGTCCGCGCCCAGCGCCCTCCTAGCCGCCCGCCACGTCCCAGCGCCGGCCGCAGCCGCCGCGCCGCCCGCGCACACCCAAAGCGGCCGGGCAGGGCCCTGCCTCGGCCCTCCGCTCGTCCTCCCCGCCCCGCACCGGCCTTCACTCTGGAGCGGCCCCGGCAGCCGCAGCAGGGGCGGCGGCGGCGGATCGAGGAGCTCTCCAGGTCGTCCCGGGAGAGGCTGCTGCAGTCCCGGGACAAGATGTTCTCCAAGTTCACCTCCATCCTGCAGCACGCCGTGGAGGCGGTAAGGCCGCGGGGCTGCGGGCGCACCACAGGCCGCCGATGGCGGCCGCCTGCGCTCTCCGCCGGCCCCGGGAGAGCCGGGCGGCCCTGGCCCCGGGGAGCGCGAGGCCCGGCGGCGCTCCGGTGGCCGCGGGGACGGCCGAGCCTCGGGCCCGGCTCCCTCCGGCCCCTCCTTTGCTTGCTGCCCCGGGCCGGCGCGGATCCCTCCCCTCCTGCAGGGGGTTGCCGGGGTTCTCGGGGAGGACCTGTCCTCTGGGCCCGGCGGGGGCGGGGGGGGGTGGGGAGCACCTGGCAGGGTCACAGGCCGCTGCCCTGGGCTCCCTGACCGTTAACCTCCAGAAACAAGTGGTCAGCGCTGAGCGAGACAAAAGAAACAACCAAATGCTTCTTGGGCTTGGATGCAGTTTTGTTTTGTTTTGGAGATGGGCAGGGGTGGGAGAGGTGTGTGTGATCTTGCTGTGCAGTCGCGAGACCACATTCCATAGTCTTCCTAGCTTCGGCTTTCTCAGGCCTGGTGGCCCAAGTCAGCTGGGCTTCACTGATGGATGTGAAATAGGAGTTTGAGGGTCCGGTCGAGCTTGCTCTCCACAGCTTCCGAGCACGGAGACCATCTGTTTCCTTTTTTGTCCAGTGCGCTTCCTGGGCACCGTTCTTTCATCCTGCAATTGTACCCTCCTTTGAGGATTTTAGACACCAGCATAGGGAGACATTATCCAAATATCCTGATAGACTAACAAGACAATGCCTCACCGCTGTTTTTGTAAGAGGGCTAGTTCCTTTACTTTAGCTGTTTACTTTATTTTGGGAGAATTGCCCAAATTGAGAAATGCGTTCTGTGAAGAAACAGTTACTTCGCTAATTTTAAAAATGACTTTCTTTTCCTATGTTCAGGTTATGTGATAGAACACTTTCAAGTCTATGCAACTTTTTGAAAAATCAATGAAGACAAAATAACTTCTGAGACTCAGTAAAAACAGTTTTTGATTTCAGTAATAAAAACAAAGCTTTAGTACAATTATTATTTAAGGGAGACATGGGAAGTGTTAAAAAAAATTAGCTTTAGGACAAGCATTTGGGGAAGTATGTCAAATCAAGAAAGATCATTTCATGAATGATGAGCAAGTAGATGGTAGTTGTAGGCTTTAAGACGACTTGTAGTTATCTTCTTTACACACAAACTACTGCACGTTTCTTTAAAAAAATGTAACTGAAATCTATAAGAACAGTAATTTGTATTTAGTTTTCTTAAAGGTACCAAGAATCATACGTTGCATATAGCATACTATTGAAATAATTGGGAATTAAAATGTATTACATTACAGTTGGCCTTCTTATCTGTGGGTTCCACATCTGTGGATTCTACCACTCTCAGGTGGAAAATATTCAGGGGGAAAAAGGATTCCACAACGTTTCAGAATGCACAGCTTGCATTTGTCATATGCTAAATACTACTTTGAATCCATGTGAATGAAGCAATGTGTAGGTGTTGTATTAGGTATTATAAGAAATCTAGAGATGACCAGTATATGGAGTATGTGGGCGTGGGGAGATGGTACTTAGGTAGTATCTAAATACCATGCCATTTTACATCAAGGACTTGAGAGTCCTCAGATTTGGAGGGAAGTCCTTGGAACCAACCCCCCACAGATACTGAGGGGAGACTATTTCTATCCCTTACCTATCATGCTGGTATTTACAGTAATTAGTGTACTTAACAAAACAAAGATGGATGGATGGCTTTCCTGCTCTCCCACTAAAGGCTTACTTTTATCCTGAGGCCTGTGTTTTCCATCCTCATTATCTTTTTATAATTGTACATATTAGCATCTACCAAATTAGCCACGTAAATTGCTCGACTCTGGCTCTGTTACGTCCAGGTTCTATACTTTGCTGAGGTTGGTGAGAAAATTTAGAGTAATGTATAATCATTTGATCCTGGTAAATAATGCATTACTTTTAGAAAAGTAGTGTTTTCAGCTATAATACCACCCATTTTGTCTTGATAGCAGGTTAAATCTCACGAAAAAATTTTGATGTAACGTGCTAACTTTTTCCCCCTTTTAACATTCTTTCCTGGGAATGAACTCATATGTAATGATGAATAAGCCATTCTTATGGCATTTCAAGAAAGTGCTTTTGTAGCCCAAGATTAGTTTCTAGTTATTCAGTTCTATTTATTAATTTGCTTGATATTATCAACTATAATCTTACCATTCCTAGGTTCATTTCACTAGCTTTTTTTTCACTAGCTCTTTGCCTCTTTAATTTATATGCCCAATTAGCATTTTCTGGTGCAATCTTCCACTTAATTATCAGGATGATACAGCAACTGAAGATAATCCTGTACTTGGTTGCTGGCCTGACATTTTCTCAGACATCATTGTATGAGTCTGCAGAGTAATGCTTTCCCGACTATTTTAGTATTGTCACTTTATAGGTTTCCTTATTCAGTTGGACCAGTCTAAAAATGGTTCTTTAGGGTTGACCAGATGCATAGCCATTTTTTTTTCTTTTTTTTGAGATAGAGTCTCAAGCTGTAGAGTGCTGTTGTGTCACAGCTCACAGCAACTTCAAACTTTTGGTCTTAAGAGATTCTCTTACCTCAGCCTCCCAAGTAGCTGGGACTACAGGCGCCCACCATAATGCCTGGCTATTTTGGGGGGTGTTTTTGGTTGCAATTATCATTGTTGCTTAGCTGGCCTGGCCCGGTTTCGAACCCGCCAGCCTCAGTGTGTGTGGCTGGTGCCATAACCACTGTGCTGCCTGAGCCAAGCTGATGCATAGCTATTTAAATGAGGCTTAAGTGTATGAGTTTTTGTTATTATTAAATTAATGGTGTCTCTTCACTTTCTGATTGACTACTTTAAGAGAGGAAAAATATAAGGTATTTTCAAAGATCAGTATTTGGAAATCTTTTATTAAGCTGATAGACTTAATGAAAGTCATTTTTGAGTAAAGGAGAGAAATTCACACCTTGATCAAAAATAAGATCTGTAATCATTATAATTCTCAGCTCCCTTCTTAGAAATGGCAGTCTTCCATTCAGTATAGAAATGATTGGTCAATTAGAGTCTTACGAAATGAGTCTGTTCTGCTAGGGTGTTGCCACATGTCATAGTCTGCAGTCAGGCCTGTCTTGTAGTTAGTAGAGTTTAGAATGGATTGTTTTAGCACAGCTTGTCCAAAGGATAAGTGAAAAACTTTCCATTTAGTACAATTTAGTATTTGTGGAGGACCTTGTCTCTACTAGGGAATGTGCCAGGGGCTGATTCCTCTTAAATTCCAGCCAGTTCCCCCCTTGAGGGCAGATTTATGCCAGAGATGATAACAGGGCAGTGTCAGGGAAAAAAGTTTTAACTAATTCAGTGAAAGTCATGTTTCAGAATTTTGATGCAATGTAATCTCTTCAAGTTGTGCTTATCATCTATAATCCCAGCACTTTCTCAGAGGTGGGAAGCTTGCTTGAGGCCTGGAGACCCTGTCTCTACAAAAAAGAAAAAACTTAGCACACGCTTGTGGCTCTTGGAAGACTCCGGCTGGAGGATCGAAGATCTCTTGAGCCCAGGACTTGGAGGCTGCAGTGGCCTGGGTGGCAGAGCAAGAATCTGTTTCAAGGAAAAAAAAAAGTTAATGATGATTTTTGGGACTAGTAATTACTTAAAAATCTACTCTGCCCTGGGAATTAAAACCTCAACTCCACCATATATAGTGTGTTGTTGAGGGTATTTTTTTCCAACAAGTATTCTCTAATTTCAGTCCTTTACTCATTCAGCTAATGTTATATGAACTGCCATGAAAACATGGCACAGTGTGAAGGGAACAAGGTTTACCTGTGTCTTTGGTCACGGTACTTGCAACCTAGTTAAGGAAACGAAACGAATATGTATGTTAAATCATGGTTTAAGGAAGGCGTAAGAATGTGATCCAGCCCCTAGAGTCAGACAGAACAGGGATCCCGTCCTGCTTCTGTCCCTTATTCTACACTTGGGTTAGTTACTTAATGTTTGTGCATTTTGATGTCTTCATTAAAGACATTATTAAGACATTAAAATGGAAATAATTAAACATACTATAGAATTGTCATGAAGATTAAAATGAGATAACAAAGATGAAGTCCTTAGTGCAGGGCCTGGCACAGGGTAAATGCTCAGTAAATGTTAACCATTATTATTATTATTTGGATGATTCTTTCAGCCAGGGAGGAAGGGAGCAAGCACTTGGGATTGGAATAAAGAAGGCTCTCTCAAGGAAGTGAGCTAGACTCTGGGGAGGCAGAAAAGATGGGGAAGAGCATTAGGAAAGGTGAGGACAGGAAGACATTTCTTCTTTTGTCTTTTCCCTGAGATAGGGTCTTGCTGTGTCACTCACACTGGAATTCAGTGGAACAATCATAGCCGGTTGAATCCCTGAACTCCTGGGCTTAAGCAAAACCTCCTGTCTCAGCCTCCCAAGTAGCTAATACTACAGGCACACACTGCCCCTCCTAGCTTTTTTAAAAAAAAGTTTTGTAGAGTGAGGGTCTTGCTGTGTTGCCCATGCTATCTCTAACTGCTAGCCTTGAGCTAACCTCCCGCCTCCCAAAGTTCTGGGATTATAGGTATGAGCCACCTGACCTGGCCTAGGAAGAAGCATTTTAAAAGACCTGAGAGTAGAATGTTCATGTAATGCTCCTATTGATTAAAGGCAGAGATGGCTTTTAGAACACTAGTTTTCATCTGAATTGTTGATGTAGGTTCTTTTGTGTGATGGGTATGTTGACAAAGCCCAGGTTTGTGGTTATAAGCAGTGTTTCCTCAAGTCAGTCTTAGGAGTTTGAGCAAAATAGGAGTTTATTGTGAGAAATTAAGACCATACAGTGTGTACAGACTTTGTAGCACTGCACCTGGCACATAAGTGCTCATTAAATGGCGGCAACTTCTGACTTATTCCTTTGTGCACTTAGAAAATATTATCTAATATTTCATACCATCACTTAGTTGGAAATTAGAGATTCAGTGATGAAAAAGGATGACGCACTCCTAGCCCTCGTAGAGTTGACAATCTCATGGAAGAGGTGGATAATTAAGCAGTAACCAAAGTGGGATACGGGTGAGGAGTGAGTGAGCAGACTGTGGAGGGTGCCAAGGCACAGGTGAAGGGACTCATCCTAGGCAAGAGGAGTCTGGCAAGGCTTTCCAGAGAAGGTAAAGTCCAGTCATATGTTTGATCCTGTCCATGTTTAGTTGAGGTAGTGATTGCGTGAGTTTTTAAAAATTTAATCTGCATTTTGTAAAGAATTAAATTAGAATCTTCCAGTGCTGATTCAAACATGTCTTTTTTTTTTTAAACCCAGAGTATACATGTTTCTGTGCAGTGATAAAAATGGACAGTTGCATGTTAGAATTAGTAATAAAAGAGGCAAGTTTACTAGGAAGTTTTACATAAATAAAGGAAATTTATTCTTGTTTGAACAAGATTGTTACTAATCTACATTATCAGTGATCTAGAACTATTATTTAAAACTCCTGGGAGGAGGTATTCACAAAGTAATTAACACCATTTCCTGCTTTTTATTTTATTTTATTTATTTTTTATTTATTATTTTATTTTATTATTATTATTTTTTTTTTGTAGTTTTTGGCTGGGGCTGGGTTTGAACCTGCCACCTCCGGTCAATGGGGCTGGTGCCCTACTCCTTTGAGCCACAGGGGCTGCCCACCATCTCCTGCTTTGAACTTGACTGTAACCTACAACAAAGATCCAGACACAGATCTTATAAGGTCTCTCTGCTTAGTGACGTTCCCTTATTTATTTATTTAATTATTTGTAGAGACAGAGTCTCACTTTATTGCCCTGGGTAGAGTGCCGTGGCATCACACAGCTCACAGCAACCTCCAGCTCCTGGGCTTAGGCGATTCTCTTGCCTCAGCCTCCTGAGTAGCTGGGACTACAGGCGCCCGCCACAATGCCCGGCTATTTTTTTGTTTTGCAGTTTAGCCGAGGCCGGATTTGAACACGCCACCTTCTGTACATGGGGCTGACGCCCTACTCGCTGAGCCACAGACTCCGCCCAGTGACGTTCCCTTATGTTCCCATCAAGGACAGTTAAATCC
>CAUYON010170791.1:0-29685 GCA_963573935.1 Arctocebus calabarensis
ATAGTGATCAAGAAAATGCCATGAAGGCTAACTGTAACAGTACGATCAAAACATTTCTGAATGTATATGAATCGTGCCCTATGATTGCACCAATGTACAGAATTATGATTCAATAAAATTATAAAAAAAAAAAAAAGAATAGAATATAAATATGTCTTACCACAGCAAATAAGTACGTCAGGTGACGGTTACGTTAACAAGTTTGATGTAACTTTTCCACGTTGTGTATCAAATCAGCACATTGTACCCATAAATGCATTCATGTACACAGTTATGATTTAATAAAAAATAGAAAATAGAAAAAAAAAGATTGAGTTTGAACTATATCCTGCATGTAGTTTAATCATAATAATACAAAGTAGATTATATTTAGTCTCTTTTCTATCAAGAAAAAAAGCCCAACACATTCAGCTCATTTACACATTTTACTGGGTAGCCAAAGAACAAGCCAACAGTTTACGCTGGTCACTGAAAAATGCATGTCAGTGCGCGTGTTTGCGTGCACACCTGCACACACCAGTGTGCTCACGTGGGTGTCACCTGCACCACACGTGTGGGGAGTCATCTTTCCCGTTGTTGGGATCCTCTGTCAGTCTTTTCCCCCAAGACAAAATGCTCCTACGGTCAGTAAGAATTATACAATAAATATTTAACACATTTTGTGCAGCATGTGCTGTGTGCCGGAGGAGTTTTGCTGCTCAGTGATTCATCAGTAGATCAGAGAGATGTGAAACTCACCACCTAGCAGGAAAGACGACACAGTAGGTGTCACCAGCATGACCAAAGACAGGTGGGTACTAAGTGAAGACATCGCAAGTGGATTCACCTATAGATGGTCAGGGAGGCTTCAGGGAAGAATATGTCTACGAGGAGAGTCACAGACACGCTGTGATCCCAGCTAGCAGGGAGGCCAAAGTGGGAGGGTGTCTGGAGCTCAGGAGTGTGAGACCAGCCTGAGCAAGAGTGAGACCCTGCCTCTGTCAAAAATAGAAAAACTAGCCAGGTATTGTGCTCGGGCACCTGTAGTCCCAGCTTCTTGGAAGGCTGAGGCAAGAGAATCACTTGAGCCCATGAGTTTGAGGTTGCTGTGAGCTGTGATGCCACCGCACTCTACCTGGGCAACAAAGTAAGATTCTCTCTCTCTCAAAAAAAAAAGAGTTACAGAATAGTTGTGTCTAACCAGATAATGGAGAAAGAGCCTTTCAGACATGAGGAACCCAACAGCAAGAAAGAGCAAGGTGTGTTCAGAGCTTTCTGGAAATCTCAGGTAGGTGAGGAGGGTGAGGGTGAGTCTGGAGATGAAGGTCACCAGGGTCTGAAGGTCGTGGCCGCCCAGGAGACACAGCAGGAAGGTCAGGAAGGTGAGAGGCGCTTTGCAGTATATGGAACAGAGGTTCTCAACCTGTGGGTCGCAACCCCTTTGTAACAAGGAAAATACATCCTGCATGTCAGATATTTACATTATGATTCATAACAGTAGCAAAATTACAGTTATGAAGTAGCAACAAAAATAATGTTATGGTTGGGGGTTTCACAACATGGTGTGGGGGTCCAACACACGAGGAACTGTATTAAAGGGTCATGGCATTAGGAAGGTTGAGAACCACTGATATAGATGAGCAAACTCCTTCCAAAAAGCAAAACACTTATGGCAAAGTATCACACACAGAAGGCATAAAAATCATATGTGTAGGTTAAATGATAAGAAATAAAATTAATGCGCCTGTACACAACACACTGTAGATACTAGATAACTACTGAGGAGATTTTGGTATTATTGCCTACTTCACAACCTTTGCAATAATGAACTTGTCTTTCATTCCTAGTCTCATCCTATTTTATTTTCATTCCTATTTTAACCTCCAAAGGAATACAAACCATATTAAACAAAAGTCTGGTGAAGAATTTGAAAAATAAAGAGAACACACAAATATGACAGAAAACTGTAATAAATAAATACATCATTAAGTGCAAGTAAGAGACACAATAAAAAAAATCCCCTTAGTCATTTAAGAGACCTCAAGTTCTCAAATAAATCAAAGTGAGGACGCAAGGTCATCTTCGTCCTCGTGTAAGAGTGGAGGGCACTCAGCCAGTTCAGATCAGATGTAGTTTCCTGTATATTCATCTACATATATTTTATTCTTAATGGTTGGAAAACAAATTAATATAACACATCATCAGGGCCGCTCTCTGAGTGTATTGCGTTTCTATCTTGTTGTCTTTGAGATGCGCTAGTCCACGATGCCATTATGTTGATTAAAAGGAAGACTCCATGCGTCCCCTTGTCACAGGACCCCCAGAGACCCTGGGCCACGCTGTGCGTTCACAGCTCTGCCACCTCAGAGGAGCACTCGGATTCACTGCACAGTCGGACAATTCGGACTCCTGCTTCTGCAAAGACGAAACAAGCAAGCCAGGTGGCCTGGAGGAGCCTCCTCAGAGTGCCAATCTCTGCGGGGTGGCTCCCTCCAGCACAATTAATAATCAAACCCTTTTCTTTTTCTCACTGCTAAAAAGCCACAGATGGCAGAAGTTTGGACTTTGTCCCAGAAATGGCTCTGAGAGCAAAAAAGCAGAACAGGCAGCAGTGATTTATTCAACGTAAGCAAAACTCCCATCTCGACTTTCGTAAAGGCCAAGTCACAAGACTCTGTGCTTTTTAGTTTCACCATGACTCACTTGCCCTGAGGGTCTCCACTTACCAATCCCGCCCACTGTCCATAACCCAGGGGAAAGAGCTGGAGAGGCCGTGCTTCTTTTCTCTGCCAAACAACAAAAGTTGAAAAGGCAGGAAGACTTTCAGAAATATTTTGATGTGGCAAGAATCAGGCTACCTAGCAGATGTGTCCCATTAACAGAGATAACTTTCCTTTAGCTAGGTCCAAATCATCCTACCTTTTTTCTGTAGCTGTAGAATTATGCAAAACTAAAAAAAGAGAGTCCACTTGTTTACAAGGCCTCCAAGTACTGCAGAAGCATTGATCTAGTGCTAGAAATAGTAAGGTGGAGTGTATACCCTCTTTTCTTCCTTGACAATATTTCGATAAAACTGTTGATGTGTAGCCACTTAGACTCCTCTCTGCTGCATATTGGCAGAGCGGTGCCTCAAAGCACTTTCGACAACGGGCATCACACTAAAAGACCAACCTTCCTAGTGATTTTTCCCCTAGAAACAGTCCATGAAATAATATTATAGCTAGATAATACCTTGCTAAGCCAGCTAAATTTATTTTAGAATGGCCATTTATTGGGAAAACATTAGTTTAAATTCATCTATTGATTTGATTTTATTTTTTTAAAGATTACACGTTTTTGTTTTCCAAAGGAGAGAAGGGATAATTTAGATGCATAATAACTTTTTTCATATGCAAACGTAACTCAATTTATTGCACTTTGCAGATACTGCATGTTTTAAAAATAGAGGTTTGTGGCAGCTGCACTGACCGAGTCTTCCAGCATCATTTGTACAACTGGATGTGGTCACTTCATAACCTGTGTCACATCTGGTGCTTTTCAGAGGGTTTCAGACCGTTTAACTGTTATGTCTGTTATGGTGACTTGCGATAAGTGATCTTTGTTATCACTATAGTAGGTGTTTGGAGGGGCTGCAAACCACCCACATCAGACAGAGCACTTTATTGATGAAGATTATGTATTCTGACTGTTGCTCACTGAGCAGACTTTCCCCCATTCCTCTTCTTCTCCTCAAGCCTCCCTATTCCCTGAAACACAAAAATATTAAAATTAGTATAGTTACTAACCCTTCACTGGCCTCTAAGGGTTCAGATAAAGTGTTGCACATAATGCAAAAGGTAGAAATGACTAAGCTTAGTGAAGAAGATGTGTCGAAACCCAAAACAGGTCACGAACTGGGCCTGTTGTACCCGTGAGCCAAGCTGCAAAAACAAAGAAAGTTCTTTCAGGAAATTAGAAGCTCTACTTCAGTAAATACAGAAGAGATAAGAAAGTAAAATAACCAAATCGCTTCTGTAGAGAAAGTTTTAGTGTTCTTGATTTCAAGGGGATCCGACCTGCCACCTGCTGATTTTGTAAATTTTTATTTTGGGGGGAAGTTTGTTTGTTTATGGTATTGAATACCTTTTTTTCATTAAATCATAGCTGTGTACATTAATGCAACCATGGGGTACAATGTGCTTGTTTTATATACAATTTGAAATATTTTCATCAAATTGGTTAACATAGCCTTCACTGCATTTTCTTAGTTATTACGTTAAGACATTTATACTCTACACTTAGTAAATTTAACAAGTAACCTTGTAAAATGCACCACCAATTACCCCCCTCCCCTTCCCTCTCTGTCTTCCCTTCCCTTCTTCTTGGGCTATACTTGGGTTGTACCTTTCATATGAAAGCTATAAATTAGCTTCATATTAGGGCTGAGTACATTGGATACTTTTTCTTCCATTCTTGAGATACTTTGCTAAGAAGAATATTTTCTAGCTCCATCCATGCAAACTGGATGTGGAGAAAAGGGAACACTTCTGCACTGCTGGTGGGAATGCAAACTAATACGTTCCTTTTGGAAAGATGTTCGAAGATCACTTAGGGATCTAAAAATAGACCTGCCATTCGATCCTTCAATTGCTCTACTAGGTATATATCCAAAAGACCAAAAATCACCTTATAACAAAGATATTTGCACCAGAATGTTTATTGCAGCCTAATTCATAAGTGCTAAGTTATGAATATATATGTATTTTTTTTTCTTGCTAATCAGCTTTCCTTAATGTCTGTGTATTTAAAATGTGGTCCAAGATCATTCTAATTCCTCCAATTTGGGGTAGAGAACAAAAAGGCTGGACATCCCTGAATAGATCAAATCAAAGACATTTCCACAAGACAAAGACCAACCCAGTGCAAGGCCCTAACTCTTAAATTCTAATGGAGGCTGAGGGGGAAAACTAGCATGAGATGTGAGAGAAGAGGCTGTCTCTGTAACATCAAAGCGCCTGAAAAAGAAGCAAGAGCTGGTGTGGGAGCAGTGTCACATCATGCAGAAGGACTAGCTGGAGCAGTGGATGAAGGCAGCTGTGCTAAAAAGCAGGGTTTCAAGGGAGATGAAGAGCATGAATGAGAAAAAGATGTTAGCTAGGACTTTCAACAGCATGAGAGAAGTCAATGCCTGGCTTCAAAGCTTGAAGGACAGGCTGGCCATCTTGTTAGGGGACAGTGCAGCTGGATCCAATCTCATCTACCAGCTGAATGCCCCAGGGCCCTTAAGAGTCATAATAAACCTGTCTGCACTCTAAAAACAGCAAAGCCTACGTGACACTGTGTCTGTTCACAGCATACTTGACTGAATATTCTTAGCCCCCTGTAAAGACCTGCTTCCCAGAATAAAATTCCTTTCAAAATCTTTCTGCTCACTGGAAATGCACCTATCACATAAGACAAAAGATCTGATGGTGATTTACAAGGAGATGAATGTTGTTTTCATGCACACACTATTCACTCTGCAGTCCTACATCAAGAAGTAATTTTGACCTTCAGATCTTCTCATTTAAGAAAGGCATGTTGTAAAGCTAAAGTTGCCATAGATAGAGATTCCTCAGATGGATCTGCGCAAAGTAAGTTGAAATCCTCTGGAAAGGATTCACCATTCTAGATGAACATTTGTAATTAATGAGAGTAGGTGAAAATATTTACTAACGAAAGTTTAAAGAATGCTGATTCCAACACTCATAATGACCTTGAGGGGTTGAAGACTTCAGTGGAGGAGGTCACTGTAGATGTGGTACAAAGACCAAGAGAAATGGAATTAGAAGTGGAACCTGAGGAAGCAACTGAATTGTACAATCTCATGATCAAACTTGAGCAAATAGTTTCTTCTTATGGATGAGCAGAGAAAGTCATTTCCTTGGAATTTACTCTTGGTGAAGATGCTGAGAACCTTGTTGAAATGACAGCAAAGGGTTTAGAATATTCCATAAACATAAATATTAGTGACAGTGTTTGCCAGGATTGAGTTCCACTTTGAAAGAAGTTCTACTATGGGGAAAATTCTGTCAGCCAGCATCTCATGCTACAGAGACATCTTTGGTGAAAGGAAGGGTCATTTAATGCATCACACTTCACTGTTGTCGTATCTAAAGGAATTGCCACCGCAAGACAAAGCCTCCACCCCCCCACCCCGTTTAGTCAGCAGCCGTCAACATCGAGAGACTCTCCACCAGCAGGAAGACTGTCTCACGTCACTCCTGACACCACTTGTCAGGGCCCAGCACTGGCCACGTCTCGGCTGGCTTAACCAGGTTCCAGACGCGAACTGCTAAGTTACCTGGCTCAGGTAGTTTCCCTCAGGTGCCTGAGGGCTATCTACTTTAGCTGGAGAGAGAGAGAGAGAGAGAGAGTCTTAGAGAGAGTAAAGCAGTCTTCTTAGAAAGATCAATCTTAGTCTTTAGCAGAGCTCAGTGATCTTTACAGAGAGACGCCGTGCTGGCCTTCTGCAGGCAGGAGAGGAGACAGAGTCAGAGTAGGCATGTCCATGATAGAATGCACAAGCTCCCTAACTGCCTTCTCCTCCAGCCTAATGTAAGGCTCATCTCGTGCTTCTCAACACCACAGGTGTAGAGACGGCCAATTCACCACTGCTCTTATCTCGGGAGCTCTTATGCTTGTTAGGAAAGCCAAATCCCTCTCCACACCCTTCCCACCCAGGTGTTCCATTATTGAGCTATACAGGTATTTCTTCTAACTCTCACTCCTCCTAGCCATAGGCCATACAGGCTGCTACAGAAGACTGCATCTCCCTGAGGGCTCAGAGAATCAATACCATGTTTAGCCTTCACTAACGTGTATTTTAATTAAGATGCATGCATGGTTGTGTTGACATAATGCAATCGTGCACTAAATAGACTCCCAGCAGAGGACAGTGTAAATGTAACTTTAAGTGTACTGGGAAACAAATAGTAGTGTGGCTCACTCCACCGTGCTGTCTGCGTGGCTGTCCTGGGCTGGAAGTGAGCCTGCAATGTGCTGGAGACACACCTGTCCCTGGAGAAACAGGTGCTATTGGTGCCCTGCTCAGAGCCCCTCACATACCCTCAGAGGTTGCACAGAGACTGCCCTGTTCTCTGCATTCAGAAGCACGTTCTAGTTCGTAAGAGTCCAGACATAGATGCTCCCTACAGCCCTGACTCCGTGAGGGCTGCAAATCTTGAGTACGAGCCAGTCGTCCCTCACTGGGACAATGTGGGGGGTTTTGCACAGGTTCTCCCAGAGGCTCCCGTGGCCATCAGCTCCCGCTCAGAACACACTCTGCATCTGCCCTGCTCCCTCCCAGCACTTGCGGAGAAGGCTGTGCCGACACATCCCTCTGCACAGTGTACCGGACTCCAGGGGATGCGAACCAACGCGTCCCACTGTTCAGAGCAGCCAGTGACCTCCTGGTATTTCTAAGGCAATATTCTGGTGCAGTAAACTGACGCTTAAGTCTTTGGAATGCATGTTAAGTTGCAGGGGCTCCTACAGAACTGGAGATGTGCTTTCTGCCTCTGGATTACACAGGCAATGCTGACCTAGGGACGAAACCCGTGTGTCCAAGATTAACACAGTCCATGTACAATCTTCTTTTGTGAGTTCCAAATCTTGCTTTTCTTGTGTCTTAGATTTTACCTTTGCATATTGACAGAAGGAGCCAGAGAAGAAGTATCAAGAATGGGAGTCTGAAAAAGAAGTGGAGGCAGCATGAAAGTAAGTGGCAGAGGATGAGGGCCGTGAAGACGCAGAGAGTGAGCCCTCAGTACCTGTGCGAAACAAGATTAGAATACGAGCGGTATTATTTTAATTTTTTATTTTGCATTACTATGAGGGCACAAACTATTAGGCTATTCTGTTTTGAGTTTGTCAGGCAAAGTCCAACCACAGTTGAGCCCGTCACCCGGGCGTGGGCCGTGCATGTGCACTGTGCCCCCTGAGGGAGAGGCCACCAACCCGCACTGTCCCCTCTCCCGCCTCACCCCCGCACCTGAATTTAATTGTGTCTTTCTTTCATATGGACATGTAGTTGTTTATCCATTGGTTTTATGTTGGTATTGAGCATGTTGGATACTTGCTTTTCCATTCTCGTGATACGTTACGAAAAAGAGGGTTCTTCAACTACAGTCAGTAAAGAAAGCCAAGCTGAGAATCACTAGCACAAATCCCATTAAATTCTCACTCCACATGAGATAATTTGTTTGGCTTTTGTGACAATTCCATAATTTTATTATTTATCTATGAAGTTTGACATTATAGAGATTTTGCTAAAATTTAAAATGTTAGTGTAGATCAGTAAATAAACTGCAGGGGTGTCCAACCTGACACCAGGAGGCCACATGATTTTAGGAAGACTTTTTTCATTATCTGGGGCGTCAGATATCATGAAAGTAGGCGTGGAACATATTTTTGCTGATTAACTTTTGTTAGCGTTTGTGTAATTACTGTGTGGTCCAGGACAACTCTCATGCTTCCTATGTGGGGCAAAACATGAAAAAGGACACCACACAAGGATACAGAAATTAAACTTATTGTATAGCTTCTCTCTATGTAGTAGTTGAGGCTATCTGACACAACAGAGTGATGGTGTTTATACCCCCTCTGCCAATATCTTTATTTTTCTTACATTTTTAGTAAACTACTCTGCAGTATGAAAAAGACAATAAAATATAATCATAAAATACAAAACCTGAAGCTTATTTCAAAGTCTAATTCCCTAAAATTCATATTAATAATTCCCTAAAATTAATATTCAACTTTGTAAAATTCGATTTTCCTGGTGTACAATGAGCACCCTGGATCATCCTACTTAAGTGGCAAGACACCTGCTCAAGGTGCACTTGCTGGACTGCACCCGGGGAGAACAAACTGAAACAAGTGTCAGAGACTGTAGGACTCAGCAAACCATCTCTCCTGCCAAATAGTGAGAAAGATTAGAACTGCTCGCCACGGAGATGGAGACTTCATTTCAAGAAAAAGCACTTTCCTAATATGTTTGAATTTCGCTTCCAACTGTTGGAACTTCTATAAATTATTTTTAACAATAAAAATCAAAGAATGTAAAGAATATTATTTTAAAATAAAAAATAATGTGGCATTTTTGATACTGTTTCGGGTTTCCTCACATATCAAACATCCAGTTAGAGAGATGATGATTTTGTTGCTTTATAAGAGGAATTGCCATGAGCCACAGGATATTTAAATCATTTTCATATAGAGTGAAAGATTCATCTCTCACTTTGCATTCTCATAGGTTTCTGTACTTCTTACAGCTCCTCTAACAGCTTCTGCAAAATCTCTACAAACTCTTCAAAGTAGCTCAGGACGGAGACTGGAACTCCTCAATTTTCCTTCATGCTGAATTTCTGAGATTAGATTTTAGTGATTCTCCACTCCATGTATAAAAGCTTTTGTCAGTGTCTTGTGCACTACTAGAATTTCCAGAAATCGAAAGCTTATGTTGTTTCATTCAAATTTGGGATAAGCTAAATGGTTGTAAATGACCTCTGTCTCGCTAAAGGTCTGAATTTATCTGATGATTGCCAGATGATTCTATGATCTATCCTTTTAAACTGACAAACATGATTGTCCCACCACTCTGTTAACTTTTTTATTTATTCCCCATTATCCTCAGAATGAAGATAAAACTCTTGAAATCCTTTTTGCCACCATCGGGCTGACTCTTGCTCACCCTTTAACACTCACATTAATTGCTCTTCCTATAAGAAATTTTAAAATGTATTAGACAGTCCCTACTATGATCTGATCTTTGAGCCATCTATGTATTCCTCCCTCTGTTTGTGCATATTTAACATATCTGCAGTCCTTTTTATTCTAGCTTTTAGAGATATCTGTCCATCTTCCTATCTCCTGCTCCAACCACTGTCTTTCTCACCACCCGATCCCCTGGCTCTTCCCGTACCCCTCTGCAGTTCTACCATCCATCCTCCAAAGCAGACAGAAAGCTTTAAAATGTATCAGATCAGACCACGTGTTTTGCTGAGTATCACCCTGTAATAGCTCCCTATTAAACTTAGGGGGAGAAAAGTAAAAGCAAACAGATACCCCCCAGTAGACGACTACACAAGACCTAGTTCTCATCCACCCTCAGAAATAATCACACGCGTCCCCCACTCACTCGTCGTATTTTAACTGAATGCCCTTGTTGCTATTCTGACAGCTCCCTAAACTCATTTTTCCCATGATGACTTTCCCTAAATAGTCTTCTGACCGAAATGCTGTTTCCCCAGATGTTTGGCGGCTCCTTTATCATTCAGGACTCAGTGTAATTTTCTCTCCAGAAAGGCGTGAACAGGCACCTCAGTGCTGCTCACTCACCTTGCACAAGCCACATACACGACTTCACAATGCCCAACATTTCATCAAATCATTCCTGGGCAATTACCCCTGACGACACTGTTGATTGCGAGATCCACCCCCAACTCTAGTCTGGACACACAGATCAGCCTTGGCACACCGCAGCTTTCAGGGAATAGTTCAATGGATGAACCCATGAACTGATGCGTTAGTGTCATTTATTATGCTTTACTCCAGACACTCATGCCTGGCACAAAGACTAAGGATGATAGGCCTTCAATAAATAAATTTTGAATGAAAATATCTGATTTTACTGAGGCTATGTGTTTGGAGGAATTAGAGAGGCTGTTGCCCCTTTCCCCACAGAGATCATGTAGATATCTTGTTTGTATGGCCGTGCACAACATGGAAAGGAGAGATGTCACTGGAGATGTTCCCTGAGAGGCCCGTGTCCCCACAGAATTCATAATGACTAAGAATACGCTGCCAGTAAAGGCAGGCCTGAATGCATTCAAAATTTTTGCAGCTATTCATCTATGAAAAATAGAAAATTTAAAATATTCTTGAAATAAATAACTTGGAAGAAGAGCTAAATTATCCTACACAATGGTGACTACCGAAGAGTAAATTGGTGAGCAGAAGAGAAAGCTGAAGATCAATTTTAGTAAAGGTGCAATTCTTCAGTGTAAGATCATTTCCATTAAAAAAGCTGCAGGGAAATTATAGCAAGTGCCAAGTTAAGCATAACTCGAGAAAATGATAGTACATATAAATAGAAGGGAATAGAGCAGGGTCTGAGGTTTGCCTTTTAAATTTAACACAGTGGCCTTTCCTGGTGAGAGGAGTGAGATTAGATGATGATCACAAAGGGGCAGTCATCTATAATTTTTAATGTTTCACATGAAAAATGTATTCACATAGTACATTTTTAAACAAAATATTGAGAGGGGTATGCAATGTTCAGGTTCCGAATCTGGTGAGGGAGTTTGAAAAATGTATAAATGGGATTTGAAAACTCCCTGATGCTACAACAGAGATTATTTTTTCTTTTTGTCAGAGTGTGTAAAATGTATAGGTTATGACCTTGCTTTTGACTAAAGGAAGACAAAATCAGCACACCATTTTTTTTTTGAGACAGAGCCTCAAGTTATCACCCTGGATAGAGTGCACAGGCATCACAGCTCACAGCAACCTCCAACTCCTGGGCTCAAGCGAGTCTCCTGCCTCTGCCTCCCAAGCAGCTGGGACTACAGGCGCCCGCCACAATGCCCGGCCATTAGCACACCATTTTCTTTTAAGATTGGGCACATATTACAGTTGGGAAAAAATGTGGAGTACGCTTGTAAGCAGAGCTGATGATTAAAGTTACACGTTTTTAGAGACGCTTCTGGAGTTCTTGCCATTGGCTTGCCCTGCTAATCATTTAGAAGGATACTGAACAGGTGGAGGGGCTCTCCACAATGAGGGTTTAACGGATTTAGACCGTGGCAGGTTGCGAGTAGAAACCGTGTCAGCCACCAGCTTTGCTCCAGGGAAGGTTTACAGCACAGAGTGTGGACACTTCCGTCATTAAATTATGGTCTAGGGAGTTACAGTCCATGGGGAAAGCCCTCTGTCTCTGCTCCATCAACAAACAAGGAGGCAAAGATTTGGGACAGCAGTGGTGAGGATGGCGAGGTCACGCAGACCCAGAGCTTACAAGTTCTTTTTCATGTAAAACAAGCAGATGCAAATTCTTTCTGAAGGAAAGCTTTCTCAATTTATGTACCCAGAATTCTCACAAATAAGGACAAGGGGAGAATAAATCAACCATGTTTAGATTATTTTTTAATAACAGCAGCAGTTTCTAGATACACAACAACGTTACTGGCAAAGAGAGTTTCACTTTTTCCTTTACAGTCAGCTTGACTTTTTTCTTACCTTTCTATAATTAACATCACTTCAGCAGATTGTTGAAAAGAGTTTAGTCTTTTTGTACGTAAAGTGAGATGGTATTTATTGATTCCTAGTAGGTGCTTTTATCAGAGTAAGGAAGCTCCCTTTACTCCCAGTTCGTTGAGACCAGTTTTCTGCGTCTATTTGGTAACTCCAGTATTCATCGGCTTCCTAATGCTGACCACGTGCTGCCTCGTCTCAGCCACGGTGTGAGGAACGTACCTGCCTTGTCTTTCCCGGTCGCTTTCGTTGGGGTTAAAACAACCATGCATTCCTGCACTCAGCTCTACTTTGTTAGTACATAATTACATATATTTTACGATTTAATATATTGATTTTTTTGGTAAAAATAGTGGTCGCATTCAAGACAGAGTTGATGTAATTTTATTGTCTTCTAAATCTTTGTCAATTTTGTTACCAGAGCTGTGTGGTCCTCAGTAATGTGTTTGAAAGTGTCCTCTCTTCCTCCGTCTTACGGAGTAGTTTTTGTAAGTTGGTTTTATTTCTTCCCTAAATGATAGACAAAAATCTTCCTTTAAATCAATCTGAGCTTGGCACATGTTTTCCAGAAAGTATCCAGCATGTACTGAGAAAAATAGAGACATACATACCTGGATGCTTTCCAGACAGTCCTCATATCTGCATATGTGTGTGTGTGTACATACGCACAAGCTTGGAGTCACAGGAATAATATATACATACCATATTTTACATATAGACAGACAGACATATAGCTCCCGACTTACAATGTTTGGTTGTAACAGATTTTCGACTTTACAGTGACATGAAAATGTTACACATTCAGTAGAAATTGTAATTTGAGTATCTATACAACTATTTTGCTTTTTAGTTTTAGCACAGTATTCAATAAATTATATGAGATAGGAACACTTCTAAAAATAGAGTTTTTTGTTAAATGATTTTATCCAGTCCAGGCGGGCTAGGTTAAGCCGTGTATTTGGTAGGTTAGGTATATGAAATGCATTTTTGACTTGGCAATATTTTCAAGTCAGGATGTATTTGTCAGCAGATAGCTCCGCCATGAATTAAAAAAAAAACATCTGTATTAGGGAGACAGAGACGGATACAGAGAGTTACATCTATTGATAAATCTGTAAATTGATAGATTGATATAAAGAAAGGTGAATATATGTGCTACTTAGATTTTCTAGTTCTTGTTCTATTGAAGACAGTAATCCCCTAACAAAAGTTGTGAAGGAAAACATAAACTAGCCACATCAGGAGTGTAAAGAGAGAGAATCTACAACAATAAACCCAATAGCACAACAAGGATGGTAAGGGCACCTATGTAATAGCTACTTTATACCAATAAACTTCATAACTTTGATGAAATGGAAAAATTTATGGCAGAAAACAACTGGCATGGCATTGGTTTTAATTATCCACACAGTTTTCTGAGAATGTACAAAGCTGCCTAACCAAAACCCACTGCAAACATTTATAGGACATGACCACAATATTCACTAAGACAAAGTGCTTAAAACACCTCACTAGCTAAACAATAACTTATAAGGTGATTTATTTATTTACATTACATGATTATAAGGAATTAAGTTTACTAATCTTTCCCCTCTTATTAAACTGAACAGCAACACATGTGTTTAATATTCTTAATTTTTGTGAAAACTGTCAGAAGAAAGTGTTATTCTGGAAGGTTTTCTACTTCCACAATTCACAGGAGGAGAATGTTTTTGTTTTTTGTTCTACTGTAATAATCAGAATAACACCAGTAATCTATAATAAAAACTATTCTTGGGCTCATCAGAGAGCTGAGGTCTCAAGGGGGATAAAGGAAAGTGAGTTCTGAAGAGCAGCCTGGCTTCTCCGGAGCGAGAAGAGGCACAGGGGACGTTTCCCTTTGCCAGATGGTAGAGCACAGAGGTCCAGGGAGAGACAGCTGCAATGTGAGCAGGGCCGCACGGGCCGGGTGGGTCCTGCACCCATCACTAGAATCCAGAGACACAGACCCAAGGGCAGCTCACCTCTGCCCCACTGGCTGCCGTGGGCAATCTCAAGGACAACCAGGGGAAAGCGGGCACTGGAGAGAGCCGCCGTGGTGGTTAAAGTGCGCCGTGGATGATGTTCTTGGGGCACAAATCCCTGCCCATTTCCCAAGTCCTTTCTCTCTTATTAATCAAAGCTTTTAGTTGTTGAGGGGTGGTAGTAGATACTCTTGCTGTGAGGACATAGCCAAGGATGACTTCTTCTGGAGAACAAGTAGAAGAGAACATTACAGCCGCTCCCAGGGAAAATACAGGAGAGCCACCTACATTCCAGACCCAAGTCTAACACCTGGACGCTAGGGGCCGGGCAGGTGCAATAACTCTCGGTCCTGATAGAGGGTCTGCAAAGAATGTCAGGCACAGGATTCTGTACTGATTATGAGCAGAAGCTTATAACCTCAGTGAAAGCATCAGTAAATTCCCTGCTACATAAAACATAGAAAAGAAGAGCAGATTTCAAGATAACCCCACCTGATGCCCTAAAGCACGGTCTGTGTCAGATTTAGCTGGACAAGAACAGGAGTCTTATGGTAAAGATTCCTGCCTAGAAAAAGGACAGCAACAAAAGTGGTCTATGGTCGGGGGGGAGAGAGAGCAGGCACAGAAACTCTCTCTGCTGAACAGGTGAGGAGAGACAATTGTAAGTTTACAGAATACAGGAACACGTGAGAATAAGAACAGGTGAAAAACCACTTTTATGCTGTAGTATCTATGCGTACCAGGTTATTTCCAGTAACCTAATAAATATCATGAGAGTAAGTACAAATAAATCATACACGTACTTGTTAAAAATGACAAGAGGAAATTTGAGAATATTTTTGATTCTATTTTTTTAAATATATATTTGAAAACATTTAAAAATTTTTCCTTAATTTCAGCAAAAGAAAAAAGCAACCAACATCTCAGAAATGTTATAAGTAATCAATGTTACTTTTGCACTTAAATTAGCCATCATAATTATCAGACATTAATGTCTCTATGTTCTAAGAAAACAAACACAATTTTCTTTTCTTAAATTTAATTCTTCTTTCTCAACTATTTTAAGAATACACAACTTTGAGGGGGAGAAAGTCCACCCACATTTCTCTTACAAATGAAGGGATCCTTTCACACGCCGCTGGCTTTGCTTCTATCTGGATGTAGCCTTTTCCAAAATGGCTCTGCTCTGAGCACCAAGATTTATCGGGAGGTGAGAAAATTTCAAAATGAACATTTCTTTCATGTTTCCCCTCTCTAATTCTTCTAGTTCCATTTTTATTAGTGATACCACTAGGTGATTTGACATTTCATATCTGGACCATTTGATTGTTTGATGTCGGAAGTTGGAGATATTATGACTCCCTTGTCTAACAATATTTTATGTATTCACAAAGTTTAAAAATTAATATTTATTTATTTTTTATTAAATAACAGCTGCATACATTAGTGCAATCAAAAGGTACAATGTGCTGGTTTCATACACAATCTGAAATGTTTTCATCAAGCTGTTTAACATAGCATTCATGGCATTTTCTGTTTCCCCCCCCCCCCAGTGGTAAGACAGAATTTATTTACAAAAAATAATACAGAAAACACTAAAGCTCCTGGTAGAGAGAGAGAACTCAAGTAGGGAGAGAAAAGCTCTCTCCGCTTCTCTCCCGGTCTTTCCCCGTCTTCCCCTTTAGGCTTTTAGTCTCGGGGTGTATATAGGTGTATGGGTTCCTTGGCCAGGAAACAAATGAATACAGTCCCTTCCACCAGGGGTAAGGTGAATGAATGTATCAATGAATGAACACAGTCCATTCATGGAATTGAGGCCTAGGAAATTCACATAAAATTGACCTAGGCATAGGAAATGGGGGTTCCATATTTAGTCCTAAGTGTAAAGTGAAGGAGACACCAAGGCACAGGTGTCTCCTCAGCAGTTGTCCGGCCTTTTTGGCTATTGGAGCCTCCGGTGGGGGTTGGAGGTCCCCCTCCTTGCCTGTCATCCAGCCCGCTGGCTCTTCAGCTGGCTGTCGCACCACCGACACTGCCAAGGAGGAGGCAGAAGGTCCACCAGCCCCCTGAGCTGGCTAGGGCACCAATTGTCCTGCATCAATTCTCCCTCTCTGAGTAGAAACTCCCACTGCTGTTAGGGAAAAAAGGGCGAAGACTCGATCTAACTGCTTCCTGCTGAATCGGGAGATGATAGAAGGGGGCAG
Organism: Arctocebus calabarensis; assembly: GCA_963573935.1. Taxonomy (NCBI): domain Eukaryota; kingdom Metazoa; phylum Chordata; class Mammalia; order Primates; family Lorisidae; genus Arctocebus; species Arctocebus calabarensis. The sequence continues at coordinate 16,460 of CAUYON010170791.1, forward strand.
TTAGGGTTTCTCCCAAGGGAGAGTGATATAGGGGTTCATGGACTGGAACATAAAAATAAATATTTAAATAGAAAAGACCTGTCACACTTTATTTTCTTAAATCTGTGGTTACTACATAGTAATTAACTTTGCATAATCATTAAACAACACAGCTTTCCACATACATTATCCATTCCTCGAATATAGATTTACCAAATAAAAATAGCTTTTCCTCAACACTGATGAGAATGTAGGCATGAAATATGGGGTATATATATTTAAAATATATATACCTCCAAAATTTAAAGGTTATCTGCTTATAAAATATTTCTCAAAAATTTAGCTATCCTGGGTGGTGCCTGTGGCTCAAAGGAGTAGGGCCTTGGGCCCCATATATCAGAGGTGGTGGGTTCAAACCCAGCCCCAGCCAAAAATTGCCAAAAAAAAAAAATTAGCTATCTGGGGTTTGATTTGAAAACATTTCCCCAAATCTGTGAATCAGTAAAAGTCATTCCTTTCACTATGTGATGGAAAGGCTTAAATGATGTGATGTTAACTCCAAAGGAGAGACAGTGGTGAGAACACTCTGAAGAAATCTATGCCCGCTACTTCAGGAAGTCCTACCTGCCAACATGTAATAAAGTTACTAAATATCACTCAAAAAAGCCTTTTAGTCCCATCTTTATTTCAGTCTCTGACATTTTCAACTATCAAATATATACTCAAAATATGTTTAAACATAGAGTGGCAGGCGAAAGGGAATTAGCATCCATTTTATCACATGAGAACGAGGGCTGAGACTCTTAGAAACCTCCCGTAGGAGGGATTTTACTATTTGTGCCAAATTTCTTTGGAAGTCTAAATAGACAGTCCTGAGACAAGTGTTGAAATGCTTATAAAAAGAAAATGGCACAGAGAAGTATTGAGAAAAGTATGAAAAAGAGAACACACTGAATTATAGAAGCTACGGTGGTTAGATCAAAAATCTCATTAACAAAGCAGTGGACGGGACGAGAGTGCCAGCAAAGATGCCCCCGAGAATTCTGCTTTAATTGATGCCTGGTTGAGGCAGAACCCTGCTGACTGTCCTTTTTCTCTCATTTTCCTAGAACTTAAATTTTTAGGATTTAGAGCTGTGAAAATAATCAACAGACTGTAAATTAAAATTCATTCAAGAAGCTGTCATTCTGACAGGGTAATAATCTTGAGATCTAAGGAATTCAAAGAGTTTGTTAATTTAATCTAGCTTCTGAAATTAATACAACCCTTTCACTGATACATTGAAAAATCACCTGCTTCCTTGACGTTAAGAAAAATAATTGTATCCTCAGGTGGGGCAGATTCTCGTGAAACTTAGAATACATCAAATATTGTCATTTATGACATTGGTTCCAGGAAAGTACCTTATATGTAGTTGTTTACTCTTTCCTAGGGAAGAAAAAGGCTTATAAAATAGTCCCCGTTTTAGCAACATACAGACATTTAAAGACGTCATATATCCCAGACACGTAAAGACTTAACACACGGCTCATGCAGCCCTCACAGCAGCCCTGGGATACGCCAGCGTCCTGGAGTAAAGGGACTGGGGCCAAAGACGCTGCCATAGTAACTAACGCAGGACGAAGCTGGGATGGGGACCAGGGATGCTGAGTGCAAGGGCCGCGTGCTTGATCACCTCGGTGCATTGTTGCATGTGTGAAGAGACAGGCATGAAGAACTAACAACTTGTTTAGCTCATGTACTAAATTAGAGGTGACAAGACACTAAAAGCAAATTACGGACATCATCATTCTCCCAGTCAAGCCTCACGGGGCCAGGTTCTGGCCAGGACTAAGTCCTCGTGAGAAGCTCAAGTGAAAAGTGGTTTCCTTCAGCTGTTCTCAGACTGTTGGGAGAACTCACCTCCTCGTGAGTCTAGGACCGAGGTCTCCGTACCACCCGTGCTGCAGTCTGGGGATCTGCTCTTAGCACATTAGACAGAGAAGTCGTCTATTTCTGTCTTTGAAGGAGAGACCATATTTAAAAGGACTTCTGGAAATGGCCCTGTAATATTATGAGAAACTGACTGTGTTTCTGAGATCTGAGAGCAATCTGCAAAGACCACAAAGCATGTTACCTTACGGTAACAGGTACTAAAACCACAAGATGAATTCTGCCAAGAATCCGAGGAACCTTATAAGCAAATCTTTTCACGCTTGAGCCTCTGAAGAGACCCAACCACACACAGTTAGGCATCTTGCACCTGACACAGAGAATCTAGCTAAACGTGCCAAGATTTCTTTCCTCTAGAAACTGGGAGGTAATGAACTAATGTTGTTTTAAGCCACTACATTTTTGAAAAAATTTTCTATAGCTGGTAAAGTAATATAATAAAATTCATCCACACCTTGATACTGTGGGTATTGGGTGCCCTACGACTCCGTGTCCTAAAATCCCAACATTTATGTATCAGAAGTACCTACAATATTATGACTTGATAACTAGACAGAAATAGATTCTGAGACATAGGAAAATACTTTTCAAACCTATGATAGAGAATTTACTCAAAGAAAATAGCTGATTGTCTTGTATCAATTTCACATGTATTAATAGAGTCTTTAAGCTTCCCATCCAATAGTTCTACAAAAAAATTAATATAAAGCAGAAGTTAAATCAATTCAAGGTCATTCCTGATTTACCAGCCGAGCAGGGAGTTGGATAAGCCTCCTGGCTCCAGGGCAGCAGGTGTGGACAACATGACCCTGGTTCTGCATCATTATTCTTTGCATAGACTGGATGGAGATGTTGTGATATTCTATTTAGGAATTTTCTAGGCAATGTGGAAAATATAAAGATAATAAAAAAGACATACTATCAGCAACAATGCGCACAAGCAAATGGTACAGAAAAGGATGTGAGATATTTCACATGAAAGTGTGGATAAAGCAGAATTTGGATTTACAGAAGGAAAAAATCCATTGAGAAGTGTGGGCACTGAGAAAGGGCTTCAAGTATAACGCAGCGTTCTACCAAATTTTAAAGAAACAATATACTTAGAATCAATGGCAACAGGTTTACCGTTAGGACACAATGCCACTTTGTCAGAGGGCAATTTTAAGATGGGTGGTTCTACATCAAAGCGAGTGGACACAGCTTCCTCAAGCCGTGGTCCTATCAGAGATGCCACGCACGTTTTAACAAGCTGATCGTGGGGATACTGTGCACGTAATTGTTTCCACGTTCATGTGTGTGGAGGGCGCTCCAGCTGACTTGTCTCTACTTACCAGGCCGTGTGCCTGCTTTCCAAACCATGGATTTTCTGACTCGGCAGGTCTGGCAGCTGCTTTGTTAGTTTTTAAGTGACACAAATGGTTCTGATGAACAATATAGACTGAGGACCAAAACATCATTTCCCTAGAAGGAATTAAACATTCCCTTGGACCCTCTACATCTTAACCTTTAACATGAGTAAGAATAATTGGGAATATTTCTCAAATGCAGGTTGTATTTCAGCAGCTTTGGGGTGGGACCTGAGAGGCTAGATTTCTGGAGCTGGACTCAGCCCTTGTGAGTCTTTTGCTTTTAATTTGTCTGTCTCGGCATCACAGATAGCGGGACTTCTGTGCTGAGATTCATCTGCTCCAGACAGTGCTCACACAGGCAACACTGCCTCCTCCCTCGGAACAAACCTACTTCAGGTCCAGGTTCATTTGAATGAAACTGTCTTTGAGCAAAATACGGCATTAGAAAAGCTTCCTGTATTTTCACTGTGATATTCCAATACCTAAAACCTACTAGCTATTAGTTTCCTTATTGTTTTTTTTTTTAATTCTTAAAACTAATCCAGATGTTCCAAAGTCATAAAATTCTTTGACATAAGATTTTGAAAACTTGTATCACTAATCTGTCCCCTATATTAAATGTTGTTACTAATATGGTCTCCTCTATAACTTTCATTCATAGATTATATATTTAATATTTGAAAGGAATAAATTTCTCTTCAACAAACAAAAATCTGCTGATCTATGATGCTGACAGCACACATGAAAATCTCACTGAATACATCAGCGTGAAACAGGCCTCGTGATCAAAGGAAGGCTGCAGAGGGCGGCGACTGGGGAGTCAGACTGGTCTGGGTTTGCCTGGTGACTGCAGATGGTCAGCTGCATGACCTGGGCCCTGCCTGGTGATTGCAGACGGTCAGCTGCATGACCTGGGCCCTGCCTGGTGACTGCAGACGGTCAGCTCATGACCTCAGGCCCTGCCTGGCGACTGCAGTCAGCTGCAGGATCTGGGCCCTGCCTGGCGACTGCGGGCGGTCAGCTCATGACCTCAGGCCCTGCCTGGCGACTGCAGATGGTCAGCTCATGACCTCAGGCCCTGCCTGGTGATTGCAGACGGTCAGCTGCATGACCTGGGCCCTGCCTGGCAACTACAGATGGTCAGCTCGTGACCTTGGGCCCTGCCTGGCAACTGCAGATGGTCAGCTCGTGACCTCGAGCCCTGCCTGGTGACTGCAGACGGTCAGCTCGTGACCTCGGGCCCTGTCTGGTGACTGCAGACGGTCAGCTCGTGACCTCGGGCCCTACCTGGTGACTGCAGATGGTCAGATCGTGACCTGGGCCCTGCCTGGCGACTGCAGATGGTCAGCTGCATGACCTGGGCCCTGCCTGGCGACTGCAGACGGTCAGCTGCATGACCTGGGCCCTGCCTGGCGACTGCTGACAGTCAGCTCGTGACCTCAGGCCCTGCCTGGCGACTGCAGATGGTCAGCTCACGACCTCAGGCCCTGCCTGGTGATTGCAGACGGTCAGCTGCATGACCTGGGCCCTGCCTGGCAACTACAGATGGTCATCTCGTGACCTTGGGCCCTGCCTGGCGACTGCAGATGGTCAGCTGCATGACCTCGGGCCCTGCCTGGCGACTGCGGACGGTCAGCTGCATGACCTCAGGCCCTGCCTGGCGATTGCAGATGGTCAGCTCATGACCTCGAGCCCTGCCTGGTGACTGCAGATGGTCAGCTCGTGACCTCGGGCCCTGTCTGGCGACTGCAGACGGTCAGCTTGTGACCTGGGCCCCGTGCGAACCTCTCACAGCCCAGATTTCCACATCTGTATTCCTCCTTCACCAGTCCGTGCTGAGAACTAAATGTTGTAAAACTCAGGGAATACATGCTCGTAAAGTGGAAGAAAAGCAAAACTAACTTATTTCATCCCCATTTCCCTGGCCCTTTGCTCACTTTTCAACAAGGGAAGAAGCTGAAAGTTTCTCACTGGGGAGCTGAGAAGTAAAAAAGATCACACTGAGGGACTATCCCTCCCCGCACAGGCCCCAGGGCCTTCTGTGACCTGGCCATGGGGGGACCCCCATCTTCTATTTTCTGTCTCACTTCATATGATGTCGTTGAACAGAATTGGCATTTTTCCCAACCTAAAAGATGAAAATTAAGTTTACTTTCTAAAATTGTAGCTATAGTGTAGCAAAACTTAAATTTATTTTTTCTGAGCTTTTCATTTGAACAGTCATATCTTATAGTGTATATGTAAACAGTATTCTTGTCCTTGCAAAATTTGGTGTAAAACAATCCAAATCACAGGATAATTGTTACTTTAAGTAATGGATTACTGTAGAAATGTAAGAGTTGTAAAGGGTGAAGAATACATTAAAAAGCAATTGAATTTAATCGCACCCTTGGGACCGCTTTTGTGGGTGCAGCTGTTTTTTTGCATGAAAAAATAAAAGCCAAAATTTGAGATATCTTTTTCTGTTGCTGCTAAAATTGTAAAGTGATTCCATGGCTAGCTTTCAACTACTGAAGATCATTTAAAGGTGAACATGCTTTAAAATATATTTTTCTAAAACACACGCATTTTAGCTAGCAACAATAACTCAAAATGCGATTGTTTTTTGTTTTTCTCTCATCCTTCCCACACCCTCTCTCCACATCACTCAGAAGCAATAATATCAGTGGCATTGATAAGCAGGAGACATGGAAATAAATGTAAGTGTCTGTAAATAAACTGTATTGAATTTCAGAAGTGGGCATAAAAAAATCATCTATAGATGGGCCAATACAGCCTTCAAGAAAAGAATTCCACAGGCTTCCTTTGGTAAAATGAAATTAATGTGGCATCTTTCTCCTCAAAGCCTAAGGCATTATATGAACACCAACTAATTCTTAACATGAAACTTTCAGGAAAAAGAAGAAACTGTTAATATGCCAGAGCTGTGACAGTGCGAGTGTGTACAGCTGAGCTGAGTGTCCCCAGGGGCCATAACCAGGAAGCCACTGAGGTGACAGCAGGTGACAGCACTGAGACCTCGGTGGCCAGTCCCACCCCTGACCTGGGCTCCACCCTGGGCTTTAAACTGCTCACAGGAAGAAAATAAGTCTGATGTACATCAGCTGTAATCTTTCCTAAAATAGTAATACCCCCAATCATATTATCCAATGAGTAACAACAACTTTTTAAAAACCTGCCCAAGAATTTTTTGAGGACTGAGAACAAGTTGCTTCTCACCAACCTGTCCACAAAACAGAACAAACAACAGAACAATTCATTTGGATGGTGTTTATTCAGCTTCTCCTTCTGTGAGGCCAGCGCAGTGCCATTAGGGACGCATGATTTTCATTACACTAATGGAGGTTTGCAATGGGAGACTGGCCTGGCCGTGACCAAGACGGCCTTCATAACCTAACAGTCCCCTTAGTATGGCTACATTTTAAACATCTTTCTTCCTGACTATAAATCCCTGCCCTCCCTTTTGTTGGAGCATTTACTTTACAGAACTTGTAATTGCAAAGTTATTTCTCTGCCCCTTTGAGATCCAGCTAGGTCCTCTCCAAGACTCTTGATAGCTTTATAGTCCAGGGACACCTTTCCCAAGGACCCAGGAGCCATCTCTTTGAAATGTGAGCATAGAAGGAGATAGCGTCCTATCTTTGAGAGCGTGGGAGTCTAACTCCTAACCTAGTAAGCACAGATTGCTGCATATACCAGGCCCGCGCTCACTGGCCAGCCCCTCTGCCAGCCGCCGCAGCAGATGGAAACCTGCCCAGCTTTTGTCTCACTGGAATTAAGCTGACTCTCCCTATCACAAGTCTTGAATGAATTCTATCTTGCCTGTTTAATTCTGTCTAATGCAATTTTTCTTCGATAATGTTCAGCTTCAATAGAAATTGGACAACAGGGAGAGTTATGTATTTTTGGGAGACTGAAAAATCATATTGCAATAATAAGGGTAAAGATGAGTCACGGATTCCAAATTCTGTGTCTCTGTGTGAATGGAAGGTATAATCACAACCGACCTCCGCCGATGGCCATCCTATCATCTCTTTGTGTCTGTTGGGTTGTAAACAGAGCTAGGGGCCACTTAATTATCCTGGATTATTGTAGAAAGGATCTTGAAGACCATGAGTCTAGAATAAAGCTAATGTTTAGCAAATGAAAGAAGTACGAACAAGGGGTAGACAGAATAAAAATAAGGATGTGTCAGGAAACAGCAAACAAATGTGCGTTAACTAGAGTGAAAAGGCCTATTTAGGGGAAATTAAGAAGTAAATTAATTTAGAAATAAAGCACATAACTATAATGCTAGTTATAGAAATCTATTAGTGGGAGAGTTTAACAGACAGTCTCCCTTTAAAGGTTCTTTGAAATAAAGTAATTCTTATTAAAAATTTTAAGGATGGTAGTTTTTATTCAGTTGTCAATTCATTATGTGCCAAAAGTTCTTCATGGTGCAGAATTATTATTTCATCCTGTCATATGAAGCAAATAAAATCCAAAGAAATAAAATAACCTTCAAATTGACTAATATGTCACAGAACCAAAAAGAGAATGTAAATATAGCTCTCGCAAAGTCTAAATTCCCACTAAATTACCTTGCTAGAAATAAATCAATCAGAGTGTTAAAACGGGAAGTCATTTATAAAAAAAACCGAGTTCCAAGAAGCAAAGAACAGAAATATATGCAACATAGAAAATAATGGAGCAACATTGATATCACTGTGTGTCTGTGTGCACGTGTGTGTATGCATGTGTGTGTGCACGTGTATGCACGTGTGTGTATGTGTGTGCACATGTGAGTATTTGTGCATGTGCACGTCTGTCTGTGTGCACGCATCTATGTGTGTGCATGTGTGTGTCCGTGTGTGTGTGTGTGCACAGTAAGTTACTCTCTGCAGTAATTGGTTCTACCAAAAATTCTCTTCATGTTTCCCACAGTTCAAACTAAGTAGAGCATCTAAGGGATTGTTTAAAATGTAAGTAAATACTAAAAATAAATAAATAAAATGTAGGTAATAACTAAAAACAAATAAATTTTAGGTAAAAACATTTTGTGAAAGGAAAAATGCAGGTAAGGAGTGTCAGTTGGACTCTTTAGTTTGAAGGTGGATACATTTCTTAGAAAGTTAGTTTGGGATCAATGGCTACGCTACATTTTCTTTCTCAAGTTTTCTAATAGTGGCAAAGTTTCTTCCAATATACAGAATTTACTTTAAGTGTCCAGAATAACCTGGAAATCAGTGTTATCATGCTGTAGTGATTTACGAATAAAATAAACCTTTAGTAATAAGACCACAGTCTTCTTTTTTGTGAATGTTACAAATATTAGGGGAAAGAACCCCAGAAAGGCAGCATTACCATTGCTGGTTAAAGCTTTGCTGTCATATTTCAGCTCCTCCTCAATTTGCAAAGGCAATGAGAAAAATTGTGAGCCCACTTCCTTTTCTAAGCAGTATAGAAGAATATTATTTAGCTTGGCTAACAGTATCATTTATTTAGCATCAATATTAATGATTTGGAATGGAAGTAAAATTACAGTAATGAAGTTCAGAGCAAATAGTAAGGCTTCAGCTGTTAGAACTGCCAAAGAGAGATAAATGTATCAAAATCTCGCTTTGCTCAGATCCCTGGTCCAGAAACTGCGATGGGAATGTTGACACGCATTTCTACTTTTGGTAACGAGCATTAGGCATTTCTAAAGAGGAATCAAAATCTGAACTGGAGAATATTATTTAAAAACCCACATCACAACTAAAAGAAGATTAGCTCATGTCATTTAAACAATATTTATTGATTTTACAATCTTGGAAAAGAACGATATATGAGCCTTTTAAATGCAAGTGGTTCACAGTTGTAGTACTGTCCCTAAAACTTCCTAAACAAAATCTGCTCAGGCCCTTTGAATGTGTGATTAAGGAAAAAAAAAAGGCAAAACAGTTGAAATTCAATGATACCTTCTACCGAGCAAGCTGGGTCTCCTCTGCTTCTCTCTCACTGTCCCATCACAGCTCAGTGACTTCTGCCGGCCGCTCCCACGGGGATGGTAAGTCAAGCAACTTAGAAAGTGCCACGGGAACCTGCTTGGGCGTCCCATGTTCACAAGAGAGTTTTCATCTTGGCTGCAGCCAGAGGAAGATGTTCCTCATAAAGACCAGAGCAGGGAAATTTACTTTCCCCAGCTACTGAGCCTAAGGTTTGTCACAGAGGTATCGGGGACAGAGAAGGGGCAGCAAGCAGACTCAGTGGGAGATGGTTAGCAGGGAACACCAAAGGTAAGAAACCCCTTTACAACAATTGAGGAAGATCAAAACTAAACCCTCAAATTCCTCAATAAAATGAATCTTCTGAGGTTAGGATTTGATTTAGAGAAACAAACACATAGTAAATAAAACAATTACAGTTTGGTATCCAAGTTCACCATAATAGCATCTTCTGTCAGCCACCAGCTACTGCACAGGTGCCACAGCCCTTCATGGAAGCCTTGACCTCTAAAAGTTTGCTTAGTAGCATCAAATATGAACAGACCGTGGACCGGAGTGGTGGCAGCGTGAGTAACAGTGCGGCCAGGCCCTTCACTCGGTGGTGGAGCAGCTACATGGCAGGTGGGCGGAATCTCCCTCCACAGATCCAGACACAGTGATATCAGGCAGTGAACCGGGCGCGGGTCCCTGAGGGTGGCTGGCTGTGAATTTTTATCAGTGTACGATAAGGAGGGATCGAACTGTATTAAAGGCTCAGCCTCCCACCACCACATCCTTAGCCTCCTTCTCTTTCTTCCTTTACAAATGGGCCTCTCGTCTCATTCACCGCCCTACAAGGCGCTTCACTTCTTTAGGAGTAGGATTCTATTCCTCCCTCTTCCTCCTTCCTCTAAGCAGGAAACAAGACTTAATTAGAGTCTCTTACACTCTCATAATCACGTCTTCATGCTGTGTGTTGCGACCCACAGGTTGAGAACTGCTGCAATAAAGTGTTCACAGTAAATGTTTGTGGATGTTATTTTAAAGAATTTACTTCAACTTACAATGAATACTTAGATTTCTAAGATTCTTGGAGGCATAAAAAGCCACAGTACTCTAGACTGAGTGACAGAGTGAGACTCTCTCTAAATAAAAAAATAATAAGTTGCATGCCAAATAATATATAGAAATCATAAAAAATGAATGGACATAAAATTATATATGGTATTTCTTAGAGGTAACCTATGCTTAATTACAGGCAGCAAACTGGATTTCAGTAGGATTCTGAAGTGTGTTTTATTTTTTATTTATTATGAGTATAAAATAGTTGTGAATCTTTATAGGATTCTTGCTATTTTTGATACAGGCATATGATGTGAACTAATCAAATCAGGGTAACTGGCCTGTCTCTCATCACAGGTATTTAACATTTTTGTGTGTATTTAGACTGTTTCAATTTCACTTCTTGGAGAGAAGTATGAATAATCCTTAAAGATCCAAAAGTAGACCTTCCACTTGTCCCTGCAATCCCATTACTAGGTATCTACTCAAAAGCACAAAAAATCATTTTACCTTAAAGACATTTGCACTAGAATGTTTATTGCAGCTCAATTAATAATTGCCAAGTCATGGAAGCAAATTAGGTGCTCATTAACCCATGGATGGATCAACAAACTGGTATATGTGTACCATGGAATATTATGCAGCCATTAAAAAAGATGGAGACTTTACATCTTTTACATTTACCTGGATGGAGTTGAAACACATTCTTCTTAGTAAAGTGTCACAAGAATGGAAAAATAAATATCTAGTGTACTCATACCAATATGAAATCAATATATAAACAATTACATGCTCATAAGGACAATAAAACACTAATATTCTGGTAGTAATTTTTTAGTCATTCTTAGAACTAAGAGTATGATTTCCAGACATCTAAAATATATTAAAAAGAACTAGAAACTAGTGTGATCAGCTCATTTTCTCTAGTTATTTTTTCTTTCTTTTTATTTTTTTATTAAATCATAGCTGTGTGTATTACTGCAATCGTGGGGTACAATGTGCTGGTTTCATATACAATCTGAAATATTTTCATCAAACTTGTTCACATAGCCTTCATGGCATTTTCTTAGTTTTTGTGGGTGTATAAATGTTAATAATTAAAATCTCATCATATTGAGTATTACCTTTAATAAATATTAAGTGTCCATTCCCATCCTTCCTTAATTTTGTTGGTTTAAATCCTATTTTGTCTATGAGTAAGATTGCAACACCTGCTTTTTTCTGCTTTCCATTTGGAAAGATGGAATCCGCTCGACCCTTATGCCATCTGGAATATAGATGACCATCGGTTCACCCCGAATATTTATCTTTTAAGGTAAGATGAGATTCTTGTATGCAACAGATATCTGGCCTGAGTTTTTGTATCCAGTCAGCCAACCTGTGCCTCTTTAGAGGACAATTTAAGCCATTTAGTGGACATTGTTAATCCTTTCACCACTGTGGAACTGGATTTTGATCAAAAGTTTCTGAGTGTATTTACTTTTGTGGTGGAGAATTACGCTGGTCATTTTGGAGGATAGGTCTGAGGATATCCTGGAGAACTGGTTTAGTTATGACAAATTTCTTCAACATGTGAATGTCATGAAAGTATTTAATTTCTCCATCATAAATGAAACTCAGTTTAGCTGGATACAGGATCCTGGGTTGAAAGTTATATTGTTTTAGGAGATTAAAAGTTGATGACCACCCTCTTCTAGCTTGAAAGGTTTCAGCAGAGAGATCTGCAGTTAATCTAATATTTTTCCCCTTGTAGGTATGGTTTTCTTGTGTCTGGCTGCTTTCAGAATTTTCTCCTTCATATTAACTTTAGTGAAGTTAATTATGATGTCCCTGGGGGATGTCGTATTCGGGTTGAGTTATGCTGGGGTTCTGAAACTGTCTGATATCTGAATTTCAGAGTCTCTTGGCATGTCTGAAAACTTCTCTTTCATGATCTTGTGAAGAAGAGCCTCTGTGCCTTTTGAAGCCACTTCATTGCCTTCAGGAATCCCTATCAGGTGAAGATTGCTTCTCTTTGAATTATTCCAGAGCTCTTTGAGAGAAAGATCCGTTTTTGCTGTCCATTTCTCTTCCTCTTTGAGAGTTTGGGAACATTCAAATGTTTTGTCAGAAGTCCTTTCTTCTGGGTGGTGCCTATGGCTCATCGAGTAGGGCGCTGGCCCCATATACCAAAGGTGGTGAGTTCAAACCTAGCCTTAGCCAAACTGCAAAAGAGATAAATAGCCAGATGTTGTGGCGGGCACTTGTAGTCCCAGCTACTCGGGAGGTTGAGGCGAGAGAATTGCCTAAGCCTAGGAGTTGGAGGTTGCTGTGAGCTGCGTGACACCACAGCAGTCTACTGAGAGTGATAAAGTGAGATTCTGTCTCTACAAATAAAAAAGTCCTTTCTTCTCCTTGCTCCATTCTGTTACTGAGGGATTCCACTATGTCCTCAGATCTTTGAGGGCTGCAAATTCTTGTCTCAATGTGTCAAAATCTTTGGTGATATTGCCTTTGAATTCCTGGAATTCTTGAGACAACTTTTGAAATGCTCCTTGAATTTCTATTTCCAATTTTCCTCTATTTTATTGATCTTATTTACAATCCCCATTCTGAATTCAATTTCTGACATCTCAGCCATCTGTTTTTGAATGGGATCTTCAGTTGTGTCTGCCAAATTGTTCCTTGGAGGTGTTGATTTGCTCTGGTACCAGAGCTTTTCTCCGGATTCCACTCCATGATTATTTTACACCATTTGGCTAGATGAGCAGATAGGGACAAGTTGGGCTGGGGGCTCCAGGAGTGTTGATTGGCCTGTCCTTTGTCCAAGCACTGAGACTGGTGTCTGTACTTTTCCCCCTAGAGCTTTGCCAAGGACCTGTACAGTGCTATGGCCTGAGAAACTGAGGACCTTCTTGGTGTGGTAGGGCTAAGTGGTTCTGTCTTATTTTCAGTGGGGTCCCTCTCCCCCCAGGCA
>CAUYON010170792.1:0-14920 GCA_963573935.1 Arctocebus calabarensis
TATACCATGGAATACTATGCAGCCTTAAAGAAAGATGGAGACTTTACCTCTTTTGTGTTTACATGGATGGAGCTAGAACATATTCTTCTTAGCAAAGTATCTCAAGAATGGAAGAAAAAGTATCCAATGTACTCAGCCCTACTATGAAGCTATTCTATAGCTTTCATATGAAGGCTAAAACCTATAGCACAAGAAATGGGGAAAGGAGCAAGGAAGGGGATGGGAGGGGGGAAAGGAGCAAGGAAGGGGACGGGAGGGGGGAGGGGACAGGAGGGGGGAGGGTGGATGATTGGTGTGATCACACTTACGGTGCATCTTACAAGGGTACAAGTGAAAATTACTAAATGTAGAATACAAATGTCTTCATATAGTGATTAAAAGGCCATGAAGGCTATGTTAAATGGTTCAATGAAAATATTTCAGATTGTATATAAAGTCAGCACATTGTGCCCCATGATTGCACCAATGTACACAATTATGATTTAATAAAAATTTAAAAAAAAGAAAAAATAAAATAGAGGAATAGGTTTGAGATTTCAACTGTATCTAAAATTATAGTTTTAAAATCAGTAAAGATCAGAAGTAAATATAATATGCTAAGTAATTTTTATTACATGTGTGTTTGATTATGTGGTTACTGTAAAGCTCCCTAAGCTCTGCTTTATGCATTAAGTGCCCATTCTTTCCTAATTAACAGAATTATAAAGTACAGTAAAGATACAGAAGCTCATAAGGGTGACCACAGCTTGGAAAGCAGTCATCTTAAAAAGGCTTTTCTAATATCCAGAAGCAGTACCAGCTCTCTCTCCTCTCATTTTCTCAGAAGATCTACCTTGGTTTATAGAGTGCTGTATTTTTCTTCTAGAAAATGCATTATGAGTCATTCAGAGGGCTTAAGCCTACTCTAAAAATTTCACCATGTGTCATTAAATGTCATGTAGTTCAACACTAGGAAATTTTTTTCTCATAATGAGAAATGCAAAGTCTGGGCTGGTTTCAGGTTTTTATTTTTTTTAATTTTGAGAAAACATTAATAAGTACATACACTTAAAAAAAAACATCTTGAGAGTGCAATGACTATGTCATCTCTAAACTATCTTCCTATCTACCAGCTTAATATATTTTTGGATGATTTTGTGTGTGTGTGTTTTTTCTATTTTTTACCACTGCCAGCCCTCTGTACTGGGGGGTTCTGTATCTGTGTATTATTCAGACAACCATGGATTGAAAATATTTGGGGAGAAAATAGATGGTTGTGTCTCTGCAAACATGTTCAGACTTTTTTTCTTGCCTTTATTCCTTAAACAATACAGTATAATGACTAGTTTGTTATCATTCACACTGAATTAGGTATTACAAATAAAATAAAAATGATTTAAAGTCTAAGGGAAGCTGTGCATAGGTTATGTGAAAATCCTACACCATCAGGAATAAGGGACTTGAGTCTTCATGGGTTTCCATATCCAGGGGAGGTCCTATAAACTATCCCCATGGATGCTGAGGAATGATTGTACATATTTCTGGAAGTGGTTGAAATTGCCTAAACAAAATAAAAGCAAATAATTACAACTTTTTGATAAAACCTAAAGAGATATTTTTGTATTTGTATTTTCATTTTATAGATGAAAGTACAGAGATATCTCATCATAGTGGCTGTGTTCACATATATGCTCACTTCTTCTGACCCATTAACAATATGAATTTCAACATGCTAAGTTAAATTAAAATTCTAACTAATATCTATTGAGTGCTTACTGTATGCCAGGCACTGTTTTGTGTCCTTAGCATGCATTACCTCATTTAATCTCCACATGAATCTGAATTAAACACATTTACTTTTTTTTCCCTAATTACTGATGAAGGTACCAGAGAAGTGAAGGACATTTCATACCAATATACATGAAGAAACTGGTAGAGCTGCCCAAGCAGTTTTGTTCACCCCCACTCTATCACTCTTCTAGATTAATTCAGGGCAACAAAAACTCCAAGAAGTCTTTACATTATCATCAAATTTCAAAGTTGAGCATTAATTTTTCTAACCTTATTAAGCAAAGAGGTAAGTATTCTTTTCATTTTATCAATATAAAACACGAAAATAAGAAGAATAAATGAAATCTTGATCCTTGGGCAACAAGAATTATAATGCTCGAAACAACATGCTCTGATTTTTAGAATCTTGATGCATTAGGAAGTTGCTCTTGGTAACTTTCTCAAAGGAATGGTAACAGGAGAGAGGCAAAAGTCTGTCATCCAAGAGACTTACGGGCACCTCGTGGTTAAGAAGTCATGGCCTTGGCAATGGCTTGGTTGTTTTAATGAGACTGAGAGAGTTTTCCTTTTCATTTTATCACAGAATGTCATCACCAAATAGGAATTGCCAACATCAAGGCTGGCATTTACAGTAGCTGTTGCTGTGTGACAGAAACTGAACTAAGAGCTCCATGTACCTTGTTTGTGTTTGTTACAGTATTTAGCAAGCACACATGGTCCCTATGTTTTGTTGGGTACTTTTCCAAGAGGCTTATACTTGTGACTGCATTTTATTCGCACAAAAACCATATGAAGTTGTTATTATTGTTGCTCTCATTTTGTAGGTGAAGCAATAAATTATTGGAGCCATGCACTTAACCCTTCTAAGTCTGGGTCCAGTGTTGATCTTAACCATTACTGTTCTGTCTGTCCCATCAGAGTTGCATTGTAAATGACGTGCTCTTCTTTATCCCATGAGGAAACTAAAGGCCAGAGAACCTAAGTATTGTTTTACATAGGTAGGACTGGAACAAAGTTGTTTAACCTTATGTTTGACCACTATGATTTTACTTAGCACATTTTATGCTGCGCACGCTCTCTCTCTCTAACAGTGGAAGGCGCTGAGCATATAACAGCATTTGCCTTTCTTTCTACAATTTAAAGTCATATTACCAGATGAATTGTTTTACGTCCAGCTGGAATGCCAACCTCCCACTCTACTTACAAGTTTGTGCTTCTTGTCACCTAATATGTCAGTTACCAGTAAATACCCATGAGTTGCTCACTCTCTAAAAGCAGCTTAGAACACTATGTGGGTCTGTAAAGAGAAAGAACAAGCTTCGCCAGGGGAGAGAGCTGAGAGGTCATGCTCTGTCCTGTCAACCATTCCTGTAGACTCTTTCACAATGCCATCCATCAGAAATTGGGACAGAGTCTAATTCTGACATTTGAGATTTTTACAAAAAAGTGATATGGTTTAGAGATTCTCCCAGTTCCTAAGTTCTGGTTAAACAGTGTATTTTTCTTACCATGTTAGTGACTTCCACAGACCATTAACTCTCCATTTTCTCATCTCCAAAATGGGGATGGGGTGGGTGGGTGATCCAAATTTTATAGCTGCCTTATCAGAATTGGAGATAACATTTAAGTATCTGGTACATAGTAGGATTATGTCTCAGGTAAGTGCCTATTATCAGGTGTGAATTAAAAACTAATAGCTATTTTTACTTTTTTTAATGTTGTATAATAAACATTGCTGACTTTCAAGGCATAGATCTCAGGTAATGTGGAATAAGGCATTTAGTCCATTTTAAATGCACTTGAGTCGTTGACACACTGGGTATTAATTCTTTCTTCATCAACTTGAGAAAATTTTATTTTCTTTTTAAAAATTTTTATTGTCAACTAATAATTGTATATTATACAATTATTATGAGCCAATAACAATCCAGCAATTGTTCCTATTGTTTGGTGCTAGGTCTCTCTTCTCTAGTCTTGAAGTTTTGACTTCCTACCAGGAATTCTGGGTGTGATGTTTGAGAATAGTGTATTTAGAATCCTGATACTACATATTTCACAGAAGACTCTGAGCCTCTGGACCTTTCTAAGGATGCCTGGTTTAAATCCTGTTCTTACAACTGTGTTTTCTTTCTTCCTCTTGCCTGGGGTTGAGGGTGCCCTTCTGTTTTATCCGGAAGAGATGAGTTTCTCCTATGAAAGCTTTATGTTACCTCTTAGTGCAAGCCACCAGGCTAGACCGTAGAAAAAGCTATCCATTTTCTTTGAAATTAATGTAATTTTTTGATTCAAGAGAGATAGCAGAACTTTTTCACTACCTCTCTTTTTGTTAACTATGAATTCTGGAAACAGGGACCTAGCCAAGTTGATATGAATTTGAGAGGGTATTAAACCCTGGGAAAGGAAGGATGTGATGGCTCAGTGAAACCAATGGCCTGAAATGTGTGAAGCTTTTGTGGCTTCATTATTTGGTTATTAAGAAGTGGTTTTAACATCAAAAGGTTGCTTTTTATTCACATTTGGCTACACTGCCAGTATTGGCAGAATTAGAAGTGATCAGTAGTTAGAACTCATTTCAAATTCTTCCTTATGGGATGGCTTTCAGGGAAGGAAAAAAAATACTTTATTATGGTATGCTTAATTTACTTATTTAACACATATTTAAATATCCTTACCCTAGGTTAAGTACTTGGGTTAAAAACATACATACTGTGATGTAGGCCATTCTTCTTCTTGAAGAATTTATAAAGTAATGAGGGTGTGGATATATAAACCAATAACTACAAAACAGAAATAAAAGGAATAATTTATTCCATTTACCTATGGAGAACTGTGAACCTCAGTTTCTTTAGAGGCAAAATGACTCTAAAGTAATTGACTTTAAAAGGACTACTAAAGTAATTTTTACTTCAAATGGTTTTCAACAAGAAAATGTAAATAAATGAATGGTGTAGGTAACAGGAGTCAATTAATAAATGAAAATCATCATGATTATTATCATTGTTCTTATATCCTTTAATAAATATGTTTGGACAAAATAATGGAAGTGCACAAGACAATGTCTTGGAAAGACTTGTAAATAGCTTCACATAAGGGAAGACAAAGTATTTTGCAGAAAGACAAGTTGACAAAGGGCAAGTTCAGGCACATGACAAATACTCAGTAAATTTTACCTATTGTTACATTGAAGGAGGTGGAGCTATCTTAAGTTTGAAAGGGTATAATGAGACCAAAGATGCAGATGGAGGAAATTTTTGGTAGGGGGAGTATTAGTGCAAAAGACAAAGTCACTACATTCCTCTGTGCCATGATGTGATAGTGCTGGGGATAAAATGTGAGTGAGATCCACCTGGAGCGGTAGGCAGGACACATCACGAAGAGTCTTTAATGTCAGGCTAAGAGTTTATACTGTATCCTACTGAAGTGATAAGTCCCTAATAGCTGTTTATATTTCAGGGACATGATCAATTGATCAAAATTGCACTTCAAAATTGTCACTTGGGTAGAGATAGAGAAGTGTTGGTGAGTGGTAAGAGGTAGAGGAAGTTCAGAGACATCTCATAAAGTTTAAATAACTAAGAACCTAAAAATTTACACCTTAGGGGGGGAAAAACACATACAGCGCAGCCTTTGTTCCTTTCTTGCAAGAGTATTTATAATACAAAAAATTGGGGGCACAATCCAAATATCTAGTGATAGGGAGAACATTATATAAATGACATTGTCTAGTAAAGGAATTAAAAGAATATTATGACTTTAATAAGTTAAATTTAAAAGTATAAGCAAGGGTTGATCTCTAATGCATGTGACAAAAAAAATGAATAATGTTAAATATAATCTTTTGCAATTCATAAGCATTTGAGAAATAATACTGTTTAGGGACACATGTAGATGCAGCAAATAAATAAAACAAGTCACCAAATTAATTATGGTTGCTATATCAGGGGAAAGAGGAAGGGTCAAGAGATTGGAGAAGGTAATAAAGAAGACTTCAAGTTTATTGTGGATGTTCTATTTTTTGATAAGTCAAATTTTAAGGAAAACTTGACAACATATTATCATTTGCGATCTACAAGGTGTATGGAAATGGATTTTATTCTTTAATAGTTTCAGCTCTAGTACTTACAGAAAAAAAATTTTTTGAAACAGAATCTCACTTTGTCACCCTGAGTAGAGTGCTATGGCTTCATAGTCACAGCAACCTCAAACTCTTGTGCTAAATGGATCCTCTTGCTTCAGACTCCTGAGTAGCTGAGACTATAGGTGCCTGCAACAACACCTGGCTAGTTTTTCTATTTTTATCAGAGATGAGGTCTTCCTCTTGTGCAGGCTGGTCTCGAACTCCTGAGCTCAAGGGATCCTTCTACAGTGCTAGGATTACAGGCTTGAGCCACTGTGTCTGGCTACTTTAAGACATTTTTAAAAAATGGAATGTGTGTTTCATTTTGTTCAGTGTGCGTGTATGTCTGTGTATGCATGTATGCATGAGCGCAAGATCCAAACGCAGCAACTTCTCTTTCCAACTCTTTCAGAGAGTGTTTGAGTATTTGGAGGCTCACCTTTTAGCAACTCCAAAAGACAGGAAATGGCCAAGAATAAGAGAAATAACATCCCCAGAAGAGGGCTCGAGAAGAAGTTAGGAGGGACAGTTTCACACTAATAGCCGCCAAATCTTTCAAATAATACTGAGGCTCTTCACAGCTTTCAGATGATGAAATCAATGAGGACCAAGCACTGCTAATAGTTCCTTAAGAGGAATTGACTTTGGGGGGTGGGAGGGCTAATGACTGGAAGGTAGACATGGAGTGGGTATGATGGCCCAAAACCTAGAGTAGGAATGAGTCAGTTTGCAGTTCCTGGGAAATGGGGCCACACCATTGTCATTCAGGGCAAACCATTTTATTTCACCTCCCACCCTCTTTCGCAAATTGCCTTAAAACTCTGTTTTTGAGGGAGTGATGGAAAATTCTTTCTTTGTAGTCATATTTTTTATTGTTATTGAAAATACCGTCAAATGCTTTTATGGGGAGAGGGAGAGTAAATAAGATCAGTTTCTAAAAGATGAAAGAAGTACTCTCTTAGGTAATTTGAGTTTTCAATTCAGTTTAAGTCAGCAAACATTTTATATTCCCTTTGCCAAATTAATACCTCCGAAAAGCCTATGCCACCAAAGTGGGAGAGTTTGTTTTCATACTTCTGAGTTTTTGTAAGAAAGTTGAAATATCTAGTTAAATGCTGCATTATAGCATTTGTCTACGATATCCAATCTGCAGAACTGAGGTGAGAATTAAACCTGGTAATGTATAGTAGCAAGTAGGGTGCTACCTCCATGGAGGTTTCAACCTAAAAGGAGAGATCAGTCACACATAACAGCACAAGAGGAAATCTTGTTCTTTAAATTATCCAGCAGCTGTGTGTCTAACACCAGTCCACGCTACTCAATGCCAACTCTACTGTCTGGAGGAGAAAACTTTTTCTCAGCCTGAGTGGCAACAAATTCAGTCTTAAAGCATAAAGATTTTCTTGCATGCCTGAATAACCATCCATAGAGAGAGAGATGAGTGCCGTGAAAGGAAAATGGACAAATTCTGAAGGAAAATTAAAAGATGAACAAATCACATTTAGTAATAAGAAGCATGAAAGGCCTGGAATATTTCATAAAAGTCTGTTTTTTTTCCCATTCTGTCTTTCTGAATATGAGTTTTTTTCCTTCTTAGAATGAGATTTTAGATTATATAATTTTGTGTGTCCCATCAAGCTCCTACATTTTATGCTTATAGCAGAGGCACCTAATTGGCACATGATTTCCAAAACTAGTAAGCCAAAACTATTCCCCACAATCTCTCACATACAATCTACAGTTTTCTGAAAAATAGTTGCTGAATTGTAATGTGTTTTCCTCTTATCTATGCCTTAGTAATAACACCACCTCCATCCCAAAAAAGTTGAATAGGAAGGATTTAACCTTACATTTGAAATCTTTGTGCACAATAGCAAAAACAAACCTTACTCAAAATGAAAAATATATATATATCTATATATACATTACACACACACACATATGTACCATTCTGAAAATATTAGCAGAACAAAAGACAAGTAGATTTCAAACAAATCCGACATTTGCTACTTAATACAGTACTGTGATTTGTAAGTTTCTGTAAAAGGCAATAAATCCTCTAATCCACTCCAAGGTTTTGTAATTTCACCCAAATGCTCTACATTTCCTTCAAATATCACTCAGATAATTGTTCTAATCTGTTAGGTACCTAAAAATCCTTCTGGGTTTATATTTTATTGCACTTTACACATTTCAAATAACTTTCAAATATTTTCGTATCAAACAAAACAATGAAAGATTTTTTTATAGTGAATAATGCAACTCAGCTCTTAGAATCTAAGTAACTACCCTCAATTTCCAAAGCAGGTCAATGGCAAATCAAGAGGGAAACCGAGACACCTCACCTTGAAACCAGTTTCTTTTCTACTGGGGGATTTTTGATAGTTGTACGGCTATGCCTCTATTTTTAGAGACCACACCACTTAACAGCTTTATTCCTCTGATATTCAAATATCATAGAAAGAAGCAGAAATATCTGGTGCCAGCTCAGCCACATTGCTACTCATCTCTCTATCTGTTGGAGACCTGGATAAGACAACAGCTGCAATCAAATTTGTTTTGCCTTACATGCTCAGACCTATTGGCATACAAAGCCATTTACCAGCTGGTGCCTGATCTTGCTGAATAGACATTGTTGGGGTAGGGTAAGACACCAGTTGTTATGTAATGCAGTTGTGAATCTCAGTGACATATGAGTTAATAACAGTGCTATAAGGTATATCAGATTCACCATTGAAAAAGGTTTACTTTCAGTTTGTAGACACAGAACCTGGTTTATTGTGAGACAGACCAAGGCACAAAATCCCACATTTGACACTTTTCATCTGTGTAGGCTCAAACAAAGCACTTTGCTTCACCTGCTTCCGAGTCCTTTCTCTGCTTGGCAAGAGTAGCCACCTTGCAGACACACTCAAAAGATTTAGTATGATTTTTGTACTTTCATTCATCCCACCTCAGTTCTAAGCCTAGTGCAATCTCCAGAACAGAAGTTTCTGGAGTCACTTAGTATCAATTTTCAACTTTAGTATCTGAAGGACTGGAAAGTGTTATTCTGTGTTAACTCTAGAAAGGAAAGCTGAGACCCACATTTCAGAAGTTGCAGGAAAATACATTTTAGCTCAAGATGAGAAGCAATTTTCCAACACCCAGAGCATTTAAGAGACAGAAAAAAATGGGAGTCACATGCCACATCACAGACTCCTGGGACTAGGCTGAGTCCCCACTCCCGTGAATCTTATAGCAAGAAGCTCTCTTCTTCTCTATGTTAAAAATAATTCAGAGAATATATCATGGAAGTTAGGTACCATGAAAGAGAAAGAAATCTGCAACTAGTCATCTAGAAATAATTAGGTGCTAAGTCTCTGAGGAAGTGTGAAATGTCTCCCTCACTAGGCTTGATCTGCTTGCAGCAGGAAAAATAACTCCATGACATCTATTCCACATACAACATTTCTGACATATACTACACTTGACCTGTATTGGTTTGTTCTAACTGCCATAATAAAGTACCACAGACTAAATAGCTTAAGCAAGAAAAACTTATTATCTCACAATCCTGTGAGCTAGAAGTCCAAGATCCGGGTGTCCTTAGGGCTGGTTCCTTCTGAGAAAAAATCTGTGCCTTGCCCTGTGGAAACATCATTCTCTGTCTTCATCTTCAAATGGTCTTCTGCCAGTATGCATGTCTGTCTGTCTGAATTTCCCTTTGAATAAAGACACTAGTCATAGCACCATAGGGCCCCCATGAAGGACTTCCACTGAACTAATTACACGTGCAATGACTCCAACGCCAAATAAGGCCACATTCTGAGGTGTTAGGAGTTAGGATCTTAACGTGTGAATTTGGAGTGGGAGGGGACTAAGTTCATCACATAACAAGATCTTAGATAGGGTAAAGTGTCCAATAATGTCTTCTGCATGAACACAGCTACAGAGCGATCACACCTCAGAGTTAGAAATACATAGATGAAACAATCTCTCTCTCCCAGGCCGGGGTCCCAGCTGTAATTCAGGCTTTCCCTGTATCCAGGGATGCCAAGTAGTCTTGCCTATTTGCTTCCATCTCCAGGGTTTTATGGCCCTATGGGCAGATAGGGGAAAAAAACTGAAGAGATAAGGCCCTAGAATAATAAATAATCGTTGGCAGAACTTAAATCTCTTTGCTTGCTAAAACACTCTTATTAATGGCTACTATCAAGCTACAAAAAGCAAATTAATTAGAAAATAGTTAACAATTACTGAGCATTTATGTGTCAGATACTATACTAAGTACTTTATATACTAGTAGAAGGAAAGCATCTCACAGCAACAGAGGTATTATCAGTTAGAACCATTGCATCAAGGAGGAACCAAGGCCTGAATAGATCATGTAACTTGTTCAAGGTCACACTGCTTGTGACATGTCTGTCTCAAGATTCAAGTGATTTCATTGCCTCAGAAGCCTCACCTCATATGTCTTATAATATACTGACTTTTACTTTTTTTCACAATGAAATTCAAATAGAATAATCTGCTAATGTGGTCAGGCTTAAAATAGAGAATGGTGTGGATTATTTTTTTAGTAGCCATGCATAAAATCAATATATTTGATAGAGAGAGAGCATGAAGAAAGCAGAAAGAGAATTGGTAAAAGGAAGGGGAAAGTCTTACCAATTTATGCTTTAGGAAGACAGGAGGTAGGTGGATGGTTATTTATAACCCATATTCTTCAAATTAACATGTGGCTATTGTAACTATTAGTAATACATGGCAGGGGAATGATTCAGAAAATTCTATTTCCTAGAAAGGCACCTGGCTCTCTCTTCTGTGGGGGTGTGAGGAAGAGCACCAGATGTGCTGGGTTTTGCATACTCTAGCATTGTTCTGTAGGTCTTCACCACAGTCCCTGAAAAAGAAAAGTAGTTTATATGAATTAATTTAGTGACCGTGGAATTGAAGACATGTTTTGGCTCTCTCAAATAGTTTTGTGACAGTGAACAGAAGTGCAGAGTACCCTGGGGTGGTTCCTTGTGGACACAATAATCCATTCCATTTCTACAACTCAGAATACAGCTTTGTGAACTTGATTCATTCAACCAGGGAAGAGAGTCTAGAAATCCAGTCATGTTCCTTCCTAAGGCAGAGAGATGTCCATTTTCAGGTGATGTGCTACTCTTAAAGTAGGTGTATGTTGAAATTAGTCTGTAAATACTCTTCCAATTTTTCCAGTATTAGTGTGGAGATTGGCTACTCTATTACTCTGGTTTTCCTTTTAGAAAATGACATGTAGAAGATTCTAAAGTGCCAGATCTAACTAATACCTACATTCATTCTCACAGTTCCATCCGTTTATTGAACATTCTCTGAATATGTGTTCCTAGAAAATTTCACATGTTAGTCAATGCAAAATGTATTTATCATTACAATAAAACTATTAAATAAGCAATATCTACCCACATTACAGAGGGATCCACAGGAAAGTAACTGGGAAAAAAAATGTTGAGTTTCTTACTAGAAGCTGAAAGCATTTAAACAAAAGCTTTATGGTTAACTCATTCTGCCATTCAATATATATCTTTAGAACATGCTAGTGATAAAGAAAAAAGTATTAGTAATGCAGAGAAGGCCCCTGTTTTGTGGAACTTACGATCCATTAAGGAAACAGAATATGAACATATTATTGTACAAAGCACCATATGATTATAATTGCAATGAATTTATTATGAAATGAGAATGAATAAAAGAGAAAGGTCTAACCTGATCTGAGTGTTACAAGAAGTAACACTGGGGAAATGATATTTAGAACAAGACATGACAGATGAGTAAGAGTTAGCTGGAAAGGAGTAACAGCAGATAAAACAGCAAGAGTGAAGGCGCTTCCAGTACTACATGACTGAGAGGATGAGAGAGGAGAAAGGTGGCATAAGATGAGACTGGGGCATTAAAAACAGACCAGATCATGTAAAACTTCTCAAGTCATTCCATATTTTAAGAATAATGGGAAGTTGTTGAAGGGCAGTGGAGTTATGGAGTCAAAAGTGCATTTGAAAGATCACTCTTTTCAGGAAAATAGGAAGAAAATAGGCAAGAGAAGATGGTGACAACTGGTTAGAAGATTTTGTAAATTCTATGGAAAACATATGGCAGTTTGGATTAGGAGTATGACAATGAAGATGTGAATATGGAATTGGATCTTGTCCAAGGGATCTTGTCAAGAGTTAAATATAAATTGTATACACATCTCAAGATAAGAGAGAGAGATGTCCAAGATCACTGGGTAACAGCTGTGACCAAATGGGAAGTAGGAGGTGCCACTTACTGAGATAATCACTACAGATACAGCATATTTTTGGGGAAAAGGTGTGAGGTCAGTTTTGAATCTAGTGGGCTGCATTTACCTGTCAAAAAATGAGACATAAATGTCAAGTCTGTTATTATATTTTCAGGTGATGTCTAAAGCCCAGGAAAAAAAGATGTCAGTTGGAAATTTTAATCTGGAAGTCATAGACATTGAAGTATTAATGAAAACTTGGATGCAGAAAATATGACCTACAGAGAAGTCCAGACTGAGATGACAAGATAACCAGGAAGAACCCTGAGTTCTTAGAGATCTATTTATAAAGTAGAATAACAACAGCTGAAAAGGGCTCTGACCAAGAGCAACCCAAGATGTATGTGCACACAGGACAGATCAAAGGAGAATGATCTCAAGAGCTCAGAGCTCAACGTTGCTCACAGGTCAAGTAAAGGTTGCATGGAATTGGTGGTTTGGAAATCACTAAGATCTTTTGGATAATCATTGCCAAGAAGAAACAGAAATCTCCTTAAATGTGACAAGGAATGAAGAAACTTAGGACAATAGCTGGAAGGGAATAATTATACAGCACAGAGGGCACTAATTTGCACCATTACTTGAACCAAATGGCCTCCAAGAACACTTTCTTTTTTTTTTCTTTTTCTTTTTGTGCCTTATCAAGGATCAGTCATTCTTTATTTATTCTTTTTGGAGACAGAGTCTTACTTTGTTGCCCTCAGTGGAGTACCATGGCATCACAGCTCATACCAACCTCCAGCTCTTGGGCTTAGGTGATCCTCCTGCCTCAGCCTCCTGAGCAGCTGGACCATAGGTGCCTGCCACAACGAAGAACACTTTCAACTCCTAAATTCCAGCACCATAACTGTCCAAGCCCCCAGTAGTCAAGATGAACCTTGTAGCTGTGTTTCCTAGTATACACATTCCTAATCCATGACACAAAGCCCATCTGTGATGTGAACTCTACTAAATGTTTGTTGAAAGATTAAACTTATTATTGGTGTGGTATCTGCTGGGCTCATGAAATATTCACAGGAAACAGAAGAACTGCATGAGTGGAAGTCTAATCAGAGTAAAGGCGGAGATCTTTCAAAATCAAATAAGTGATATCCTTGTGAACAGAATGACTAAGTGAGCCAAAGGGCTGCAGAGCCCTGGTCAGGGAATATACGCTATTGGCCATTGAAACCACCAGCGTCAATGTATAAACATTAGAAATGATTAATTTAGAAAGTACAATGGCCTAACAGCCAGAAGCCCCCGTAGGGTTTCTTTTAACAGTCAGTATTGGAATGATCCTTTCTCACACTCAAATGCTGCGAAATTAATGTCAGGCCTCAATATCTGGAAGGAAATGATTGAAAGCCAGACAGAGTAAAGATGAAAGAGCCTTCCTTCTTGAGTTTCTCAAAAAATATATTGGCTTGATTTCTTATCAATAACTATGTGGTTACTGATTTTAAAGCCTGAGGTTAGAAAAGCTTGAGATGTATACTAGGTAGATGATCTTCTCATATGCCTAATATCTGTAGATACTCCAAATCCACACAAGTTCATGCAGCCTAGTGTGTTTGAACTCTATCTTGAGGCTAGTAGACATAGATTCTAAACTAGAATTAATAATAGTAGCTCTCAAGTTCTACTCCATTGTGCCTCTAAATTGGTTTGTTCTTCCAAATATGCAATTTTAATACCAATAATAGCAGTTAGCAATTATTTACTGCTTAATACATGCCAGACAGTGAATATGCATTACCACATTGAACTCTCCAAGCAATATCCATTTCACAGAAGAAAAAAACTGAAGTCAGGACAAATAACTTGACTGAAACATCATAGCTAGCAAGTCGTTCAGCTGGGATGCTGACCAAGAATAATGAAATTTGCCAGAACACTATTCAGTAGTGAACACAATCTATTTGGGAAAGCAGCATTATTGCCATCAAAGCCAGCAAGAACTAGGGTAGAGAGTGGAATAAAGAACCACACATGCATCCAAAGCTTTTTCCCTCTTAAGTCATCTGATACTCCTAGGTGTCATCCTGGATAGAAGAAAAGGTAATGGATGCAAATGTAAAATATTGCTAATTTACCCTCAAAAATATTCTCTTAAACTATTTAGAATCCTGTTTGTATTCTAAAAACTGATATGTTAAAAGAAAGCAAGGGTTTTTTTTTCTTTTTACCTACATTTGGGGCTAAGAAACAAAATTAGATGGGCTCCACATAAATAAGAGGATTTTCATATCTTTGCATGCTTAGGGTAAGGTGTGAAATTGGTGATGTCATTACAATGGGAGCAGCAGACTTTGTTTCCTTGTCCCAAGACAGCATTGATTGGTATCTTCTATTTAGCATACATTCTTTGATGCAATCCTGGAACTTTTTCTGTGGTTCCCCTTCTGCTTTAATACCAGATATAAGGGAGAACTCCTCCAATAGCTTTAAGGTCACAGTGGTCTTTGAATGTCGACATTTTCTTTTCTTTTTTTTTATTCTTTTTTTTATTTATTAAATCATAGCTGTGTACATTAGTGCAATCATGGGGTACAGTGTGCAGGCTTCATATACAATATGAAATATTTTCATCCAACTGTTCAACATAACCTTCATGAGATTTTCTCATTTATTATGTAAAAACATTTGTGTTCTGCATTTAGTAGGTTTCACCTGTCCCTTCTAAACTGCACCGTAAGTGCCAGGTTCAATTTCTTTTGGAAATCAATTCTCTATTTATTAAC
>CAUYON010170801.1:0-10031 GCA_963573935.1 Arctocebus calabarensis
CCCTAGTAGCTGGGACTACAGGCGCCCGCCACAGCGCCCGGCTATTTTTTTGTTTTGCAGTTCGGCCGAGGCCGGGCTTGAACCCGCCACCTTCGGTATATGGGGCTGGCGCCCTGCTCGCTGAGCCACAGGAGCCGCCCAACAATATATTTCTTAAAATGATTGAAGCCATTGACAACAAACCCACAGTCAATATCATATGAAATGAAGTAAAACTGAAAGCTTTTCAGTTTTCAGTTTCAGCTTTTCAGTGGCTCAAAGGAGTAGGGTGCTGACCACATACACCAGAGATGGTGGGTTCAAACTTGGCCCTAGCAAACAAAACAAAACAAAACAAAACCCTGCAAAAAAACAAAAACAAAAACAAACAAAAAAAGAAATAGAAGACATCAACAAATGGATGAACATACTATGCTCCTGATGCTTCTGGCTGGGAAGAATCAACATTATTAAAATGTCTATACTATCCAAAGCAATCTACAGATCAATTCAATCCCCATTAAAATACCAACATTAAACTTTGAACAACTGGAAAAAAATAGTTCTTCATTTTGCTTGGAACCAGAAAAAACCCTTATAACCAAGGCTATGTTTGGTAATAAAAACAAGACTGATGGCATCACTCTATCAGACCTTAGTTTATATTACAAGTCCACAGTGATCAAAACAGTATGTTTTGGCACAAAAATAAAAGCCTAAACATGTGGACCTGAATAGAAAGTAAGAGATGAAACCAGTATCCTATAACCATCTGATGTTTGATAAACCAATGAAAAGCATACAATGGGGAAAAGAATATCAATTTAATAAAGGGTGCTGGGAGAACTGGATAATCACATGTGAAAGACTGAACCAGGACCCACACCTTTTACCATTTATAAGTATTGACTCAAGATGGATAAAAGATTTAAATCTAAGACATGAAACAATAAGAATCTTAGAAGGAAGTGTGGTAAAAACTGTGGAGAGCAGGCTGTAAGGCAGCAAGGCCTCACAACCTGGGGAACATTCAGGGAATGAACTCCCTACTGCTTCTCTTCTGTTCAAACAACCATCTAGTTAACTATGCAGAGATCCTTGTGATCTTTGCCTTTTTATGTATTGTCATATGTTAATGAAATTGAGTAAAAACCACTAAGGCACATAGTTCTTCCTTTGTTTTGTCAACTATGCTGAGATCCTCAGGTGATCTTTCCCTTCTTACTTCTTGTCATATGTTATGGAAGTTGAGTAGAAATCATTAACAAGATGATTTGTCTTTATTAAAGTCATTTACATTTTCCAATTGTACTAAAAAAAAATGTCTTTTGTTTATGCTATTTCCCCATATTGTCTATGCTACTTCCCCCTGGACAATCTGCACAGATACTATAAAATAAAGCTGATTTTGTGCTTTGGTGCTGGCTGCAGCCATCAGCTCAGTCCCATCTTTCATTTCCATGTCTTCTCTTATGCTGTGTTTTCCTCATTCTGCACCAATTCCACTCTGGTTTGCTCCCCTTTGCCTCACTGTTTTGAGACAAAAAACTCTTGAGGACGTTGGCCTGGGGCTTTCTTATGAAAAAGATTTTATTATGAATCTAACAAAGGCTTAATAACTTGATCTATAGAGAACTGAAATTAATCAACAAAAAAGAGCAAATAATCCCTTCTATGGTTGGATCAACAAGAGACATGAACAGAACTTTCTCTGAGGAAGATAGATAAATGGCTAACAAACATCATCCCTAATCATAAGAGACATGCAAATCCAAATTACCCTGAGCTATAAACTAACTCCAGAAAGATTAGCCCACATCACAATGTCTCAAAGTTGTCGATGCTTCCCACAGGTGTGGAGAGAGAGGAACACTTTTACATTGTTAGTGCGACTGCAAAGTAATGCAGCCTCTTTGGGATAAAGAATGGAGAATCTTCAAAGAATCCAAATTAGACCTCCTGTTTGACCCCATAATCCCACTTCTAGACATCTATGGAAGAAAAAAAAATCATTTCATTATAAAGACATTTGGACTAAATTGTTTATTGCAACTCAATTTGCAATTGTCAACATGTGAAAACAACCTAAATGCCCATCAACTCAGGAATAGATTAATAACCCATGGTATTAGTATACCATGGAGTCCTATTAAGTCTTGCAAAAGATGGAGACTTTATATCTTTTTTATTAGCCTGCATGGAGTTGAAACACATTCTTCTTAGTAAAGTATCACAAGAATGGAAAAGCAAGTATCCAATGTATACAATTTTATTATGAAGCCAATAGACAGTGGTTCTCAACCTTCCTAATGCCATGGCACTTTAATTCTGTTCCTGTGTATCGTGACCCACAGGTCGAGACCACTGCAATAGATGAGAGTTGGTGATTGAATCAGCAGGACCTGAGTTCAACCCTTACTCTATGGCCTGAGAGCTGTGTCATCTCTCAGGTTGGTCTTTGTGAATCTCAGCTTCACTATCCTTAAAATGAAGATAACAATGGGACCTACCTGTTCTTGTTATTGTGAGAATTAAATGAGATAAAGCACACAAACTCACTTGTCATGGGATGTCCATGTTACCTATGTGTTCCTCAAAGTCAACCATAATACTATAATTATTAGCATTTTATTAAATATATTGTGTTCAGCAGATAGGTTTATTTACATTTGCATAATGACATTTTATTATTTTACATGCAATTTGTAAATAAAACATAACAGCAATCTTATTAATATTTCCTTTGAGCTTTTGTCAAATCGCACACAAAAACATGCAACAACAATATTTAATGCCACTCAAAAAGACACTTCTATGTGTCAATGTGAACATAGGTGTAAGACACTGATTTACCAAGGTGACAAAACTTTTTTTTTTTTTGAGACAGAGTCTCACTGTATCACCCTCAGTAGAGTGCCATGGCATCACACTGCTCACAGCAACTTCCAACTCCTGGGCTTAGGCGATTCTCTTGCCTCAACCTCCCGAGTAGCTGGGACTATAGGCGCCCACCACAACGCCCGGCTATTTTTTGTTTTTGCAGTTCAGCAGAGGCTGGGTTTGAACCTGCCACCTTTGGCATATGGGGCCGGCGCCCTACTCACTGAGCCACAGGAGCCATCCTACCAAGGTGACAAAACTTTATCGAGATGTTTGTACAATGCTGCCAATGTAACTGCATGGTGGCAAGTTCTTGAACTTAATTATCAGACCTTGTGCAATGATAACTCTGATGGTTATTCCAGAAAATGAGTTCCAAAATTGCTTTGAAAGGTGGACTAAGCACTGGCATTGGTGCAAATCTTTCCAAGAGGAGTACTTTGAAGGTGACTACAGTGATATCCAGCAATGAGGTATGTAGCACTTTTTGTAGGATGAATTCATGAGCTTAATTGTCAGTCCTCATATATCCAACATGATACTAGAGGTCTTAGCCAGGGCAATGACATAAGGAAAAGACACAAAAATCTATGAAATTTGGAAAAATAAAACTTTCTTTAGAGTTTGGTAAATATAAAATGTAAAAGAATCTATACTCAAAATATTAGAAATAATGAATTTGACACGTGTGCTGAATATAAGTCAATATTCAAAAACCAGTTGTATTTCTATATACCAGCAAAAACTAAGAGAATATTAAATTGACAATCAAAACAATGTCATTTATAATAACATCCATACATCAGAATTATCTAGGAACATTTCTAATAAAAATATATAAGGACTCTACATGGGAAACTTAAGTTATGTTACAGTGAAAAATTAAATAAATAAGGTATGAATAAAAAGAAGGACACATCGTGTTCATGTATTAGCAGGCTGTATATTCTTAACATACAAATTCTCTTCAGTATCATCTGTAGTTACAATACAATCTCAGTAAAAATTGTTGGTGAACTTTTGTCACAATTTCAAAATGGGTTAAAAAGCTCATATGAACATTTGGAACACCTAAATTACTCAAGGCAATATTGGTAAAAGAAGAACAGAATTGGAGGACTTATCAGAAATAAAGACTTACAACACTCTAATGATTATGAAAATATGTAATTTGTAAGCAAATAAATAGAAAAATAACCCCCAAAATTGAACAGAGGGCTCAGAAACAGACATACACATAAATTTTCAACAGAGGTATGAAAAATTCTCCACCACAATTGAGTTGGGAAAGCAATAAATTTTTAAATAAATGGTCATTAGTCAATTAGATATCCAGAGACTGATCTCAGAAACACATTGAGGGGAAAAATAGGTAAGAAAGAAACACATTTTGTGTTCTATTCAAAACAAGGAAAAGTAATTTTTTATGCTAGAAATTAAAATAATAATTTCTCTTGGGGTGGGATATTGACTGGGAAGGGGCACAAGGAAATTTATGATGAAGTGGGAATGTGATGACTAGCTGTAAGTAGTGGTTATCAAATCACTCAGTGACACAGTAATTATAATACACTTCTACTGAAGTTTCCATTCTCAGCAATGAACAATTAACAGTCCCCTGGGAATCTGTTGTGATTTTTAGTTCCGTTCCTTTTTCCATGCTCCTCTAATGAAGTCTAAGTATTCCAGGGTTTATTGTTTTGGATCTTGTGTGTTCTCTTTGGTATGATAAATGACCCTGTGGTAAATGGATCCTCAGGGAATTTACATGTATTTTCATTTATGACTGCAATGATACCCATCTACTAAGACAGGTGAAGAGCAGTTAGTTGATGGGAAAGTGAGTGAGAAGAATCTATAAGCAAGGAAATTTGACCTTTGTTGCCTCTTTTGACAGAGTGTCTTTTGGGATGAATAAACAACCAATTACATTTGATGTTCATGAGGCACTGTGTCAAAATGTCCCACAGAATAAATATGAATATGCTCAGTAACTCTAAGAGTCCCATCAGCAAATGCTAGAGCAGATTTGGGGCTTTGTGATGGTCTAGGACTTATCGGCCACATCAGCATAAGGGAAACCTCTCACTATTAGCCTTCCAGGGTTTGGAAATCTGTCCTTCTTAAAAGTAATTAGCCTCAACAATTTCCTATTTCTTTAGGACATAAGTCATCTATGAACTTTTTTATAGAACAAATATAGGTGCATCTCAATGAAGAGTGTTATTTTTTCTTTCTCTTCTCTGTTATCACAGGAGAATGATCCTGGTTTGTTGGAAGAAAAAGGATGCGCTTGATCAAAGTAACTGTTTCTATGAGCTACTTCTTGGTGAGTACCTAACTATGTAAATGATTTGGAGTCCAATGGGTCAAATATTTCGACCTGGTACTCATTATATTAAAGCTAGTATAGTGGATCATGTATAGTTAAAGCAATAGGTTTGTCCAAATCCAAGATCTAAATGAAGCACCATTTTATTGCAATGTCTGACTCACTAGAGCACTTCTAACAGAAGCCCAGATCCCTTCCCAAAGATACAGTACAAGTTCATGTGGTTTCTGACTGGGTATTATCTTATTAAAACAGTTAATAGTCCTCTAGTGATTTCAATGGGCATCCAGGTGTGATTCCAAAAGCACCAGAATCTTCCAGTGTAACAATATTTCCACAAAGAAAGGGAAAGTTTAAGGGTGATTTATGACTAAAAGCAGAAGGAAGCGCTGCCATTCTGCTAGTTTGATACAAGAAGAGGGATCTCGACTCCCCATTGTATGTTTAGGCATTGAATTGGAACAACAAAGTCATGTAACTATTATTCCTCCATATTTATTTTTATTTTTTTTATTAAATTATGACTGTGTATATTAGTGTAACCAAGGAGTACCAAGGAGTGCTGGTTTCATATATAATCTGAAATGTTTTCAATATTCCCCCATATTTAGACAAGAGTTTTTAAAAATCCATGGCTGAGTAGTTATGAATACTCTAAGAATGAGCTTTCCTGCTCACTGTAGGGTCTTGAGCAAAGAATTCAGGCTACATGGGCTTCAGGAAATTGAAGGGTTGAAAGATTATAGCAGAAAGAGAATTTTTTCATACTTTCTATTTTCAGAGGGCTAAAGGCACTGTAAGAGTGCTTTATAGAATATGTCAAACCAGAAATGTACAAATTTATTCTGTGACTTTATGAAAGAATATTTTCTGTGGAATGACAGCTTTTATTGCTAAGTATTAGTTTTATTATCCTTGTCTACAAAAGTTAATGATTTCATTTTTTATTGTTTTCCTTATAAGGAGTATTAATTTAAGAAATTATTTTCCAGAAACATTTACAGTGCACAACAAATTTATTCTCAAAAATGAAGCCAAAAGAATAAATCTTAAGTTTTTACAATTTAACAACAGTAAAAATTCAAATATTTAAAATAAAGTATTTATGCATAGAAAATGATTCCTCATTCAGAATGGTAACTGAAAGGAAATAGTGTTTTATTTTTTAAAATAGTGGCCATCAATTAAATTCCTCATTCTTCAATGATAGTATTATCTGCCTAAAGGATCAGAGGGAGTTGACGACCAACAGAGAAATGAGAACAATGGTAAAGAGGAGGAATGAGACAGCAGTCCAGGAGTTCATTCTGGAGGGGTTTCCTGCTGTCCAGCACCTGGGAAACATCCTGTTCCTGGTGCACCTGCTGGCGTACCTGGCCTCCCTCACAGGAAACATCCTCATCATCTCCATCACCTGGGCCGACCATCGCCTCTACACACCAATGTACATTTTACTCAGCAGTTTCTCCTTCTGTGAATGTGGTTTTATTACCACAGTTATTCCTAAATTGCTGGTCATCTTCCTTTTAGGAAGGCAAACAATTCCATTTACTGCTTGTCTCACACAAGCCTTTTTTACCTTATTTCTTGGGGCAACACTTTTCTTCCTCATGGCTGCCATGTCCTTGGATCGATACCTGGCCATTTGCAAGCCTCTACGCTACCCAACTATCATGAACCTGAGGGTTTGTTTCTTTTTGGTTTCCTTCTGCTATGCTTTGTCCTTCATCATCATCACTGTTCTGGTCTTCCAGGTTTCCCAGCTGTCCTTCTGTGGCCCCAATGTCATCCCTCATTTCTTCTGTGATCTTGGCTCCTTAATTCATCTTTCCTGTTCTGAAACCAGATCTATTGAAATGTTGACCTTCAGCCTCATTTCCTTTATCTTGTTTTCATCCTTCATTATAACCATCATTGTGTATAGCAACATAGTAATCACAATCCTGCAGCTCCCATCAGCCAAGGAGCGGCAGAAAGCTTTCTCCACCTGCTCCTCTCACCTCCTTGTTCTCTCTCTGATGTATGGCAGCTGTGTCTTCATATACATGAAACTAAACCAAACAGACAGACTGGACTCCAACAGAGAGGCTGCTCTTGTGAATACGGTGGTGACTCCACTGCTGAACCCAGTCATCTACACTCTGCGCAACAAGCAGGTTCACCAGGTTCTGAGGGATGTTGTGTCTAGGCTGAAAGTGCAGAAATAGGGTCATAGGTTTGTGGGATTTCTGGAGAGTAAATAGATCTCTTTGGTCATCTAATTCACTTTCCTACCATGGTGGAAATCTTCTCCATGATGTCTCCATAGAAAGTGATCTATATTATGCTAATATTCACCTACAAGGATGTTATCTTATTTTGAAGTCCAATGCTTTTCACTATTTGATAATTCAAATTATTTCTTTGTACTGTGATAAAATTATTTTTGTTGATTTCAACTCATTAGTTTTGAATAAATTCCATTAAAACAATTTATGGAGGGAGACTAATATACAGAAATCAAATAATATGAAGCATTTAATCTGAGAATAATCATATTCAATAACTGTTCATGATATATTCTTATGCTTGAACTTTCTGACAACTAGGAATAGTAGTTAGCAACTCCTTTATTACCACTTTATTTATTCAAGGCAATGTTTGAAAATTCCACAAGACCTAATAAGGTATCCTAATGAAAGTTACTGGCAAGTCCTTAATTGTTTATGGAAATAACTCAGCAGCACACTTCCTAAATTCTCTTTTAGAATGCTTTGGCTTAGAGATATGACTTCCAACTGTGTCAAACATTATTAATAAAGGTATTTTTAATCCTTTCCTGAGACATAAACAGAAGGAAAATCTTTTAAGTGTGTGCATTTCTCCCCTGTGATTGATGTAGCTAAGCCCTAGACCAGTGGTTCTTAACCTGTGGGTCGCGACCCCTTTGTAACAATGAAAATACATGCTGCATATCAGATATATGTTATGATTCATAACAGTAACAAAATTACAGTTTTGAAGTAGCAATGAAAATAATTTTATGGCTGAGGGTCACTACAACATGAGGAACTATATTAAAGGGTTACGGCATTAGGAAGAGTTTGGAAGGTTGAGAACCACTGCACTAGACCCACTCGGTGGGAGGGAAGAAGATGGTCTCAGTATCAGATTCTCCCCTTATGTGCAACAGATATCTTCCCTAATGTGACTTTAGTGATAGACGAGGCCAATGTCTTCTGGGATAAACTAAATTCTGGTTGACATTCTGTGCAGAGAAAAATAAGAGAACTCATGTTAGAAAAGTATAAAGAAAACCAAATTAATTATTAGTAAAAAGCATTAAAATTGAGTCAGTTATTGTCTTTGCCAGTTCATTGAAGAAGTTCCTCCCCCACAAAGCAATGGCACTAGAGGGAATTATGTTCCTGCCCTCTCAGTCCCCCCATCTTCATGGTGTTGTTTGGCTTTTACTGTGATTTAAGTGCATATTTTCCTTGTGTGCTTCAGAATTGATTGTATTTAAGGCATAATCTGATCAGAAAGATCTTAGACTTTCAAAGCGTGTCAAGTGTTTTACATTTGGAATGGCTTCACTATCGGCCATTGTGGAGATTATGGTCTGCCAAGGAGAGCTATATCTGTGTCTCTCCTCTCTTCCAAAAAGGAGTTAAACAGACAACTTATAACCTCACTGAAAGTCAGGGAACTCCTGAGTTTAGTGACAACATGCACCTGGGTGTCAGAACTCTGAAGTGCATTCTAGTAAATCCAGAATTCAGCTGGAAGAAGTGGCCATAAAAACCCATAGGGATTATGAGCCCTAAGAGCAAGATGGAATTCTGAGCCAACTCCTTAGCCAGTATCCAAGTGAACAAAGCTCGTTTCCCATATTGTGGGGTTTCCTTCATTTGTTCTGGTAAAAAGAAAAGATAACCTCCCTTAGAGGAATAAAACTACTTATTTTGGGAAAAATGTAGATTAACATACAGTTTAAAGAAACAATAAAGAGAGATCCCACGTGTCTTTTACCCAGTTTCCTGCAATGTTAACCTCTTGCAAAATAAAATATATGAAAGCCAGAAGGCTGACCTTGATGAGGTCATGATCCAGGTTATTGCATCCCTTCAGGAATCCCTCCTGTTGATCTTCTGTGGCCACACCCACTTTTCTTTTGCTGCAGCTGTGCATCTGTTGTTCATTTCTATAATTATTCCATTTTCAGAAATGAACATATATGGCCAGACATGGAGGCTTGTGCTGATAATCCTAGCACTCTGTGAGGCCGAGGCGTGTTGATAGCCTAAGCTCAGGAGCTTGAGACCAGCCGGAACATGAGTGAGATCCTGTCCCTACTAAAAATAGAAAACCTAGTCAAGCATTGTGGTGGGCACCTTAAGTCACATCTATCCGGGAGGCTGAGGCAGGAGGATCACTTGAGCCCAAAAGTTTGAGGTTGATGTGAGCTATGATGCCATGGCACTACCCAGCTAACAGTGTGAGACTCTGTTTCAAGAATAAATAAGTAAGTAAGTAAATACATAAATAAATAAATAAATAAATAAAGTGTGTGTGTGTGTGTAACATTATATAGAATATAGTCTTGGGATTGGCTTTTTCACTTAGCATAATACCCTGGAGAGTCTTCCAAGTTGTTGTTGTATGTTTTAATAGTTCATTCCTTTTTATTACAAAATATTATTTCATGGTATGTATGTACCCCATTTTTTTTTAATAATTTTATTGAATCATAATTATGTACATTGGTGCAATCACAGGGCACGATTCATATACATTCAGAAATATTTTGATCATACTGTTACAGATATCCTTCATGGCATTTCC
Source organism: Arctocebus calabarensis (assembly GCA_963573935.1). NCBI lineage: Eukaryota > Metazoa > Chordata > Mammalia > Primates > Lorisidae > Arctocebus > Arctocebus calabarensis. The sequence continues at coordinate 10,016 of CAUYON010170801.1, forward strand.
TTGATCACTATATAAA